>PIJE02003033.1:10000-45882 GCA_002895965.2 Coryphaenoides rupestris | reverse complement strand
GCAGCTGTCAAGTGACGTCTTCGCGAGAACTTTGAACACGCCACGACTCGCCTCCCAGGAACGTTACCTGCACTAAGGAGACCGTCAAACGGACAGACAGACAGACTGGCGGACAGACGACGAGGCCCGACGAGACGGCCATTTCCTTTTTTCTTGTCACTTTTTGACAGACCGGCCGAAACCTCGATTTAACCCGAATCGACGAGCGCTCTCTTTCGTACCGTAAATCCGTCTTCTCATGTCGTACATCACGCTATATAGGTCCCCCCTCGCTGCACGCTGCCAAAATGTAATAGCAAATTAGCACTTGAAAGCGCTAGCTAAGTCTCTGAGCCCAGCGTATATCTCTGCTCACCGCGCCTCCCGTGACTCGCCCCGCTTGCCCCTGGCTTAATATTGTTATCAGCGGGCATTCATCTTTTGAGATGCACTCTTTATAATTAATGGTGGATTTCTCGCCGCCGTAAATATTAGCGGAGTTAGCTAGCCACGGGAATGTGGTGCGCGGCGGCGGTGGCGATGACGACGACGACGACGGAGGCACCAGAAAGGATCGAGCGTTGACACACAAAGTCACGCCACGCCCCGGCAACGAGAGTCATATAACACCTCGCCGGTCGGACGCGTAAATCACCGCGTTTAATTAACGAGTCGTTTAGGACGGACGGCGGTGGCCAAAAGTGCCGTTGCTACAACCGTAACTCTGCCGCGCGCACAACTCTTGCGTTTTAGCTCGGAGGACGTGACTGGCAATATTCATAGGATGGCTCGGGGTGATCCATCGGTGAGCCAGAGGGCTAGTAAAATAATATGGTGTGTGTGTATGTGTGTGTACGTGTGTGTGTGTGTGTGTGTGTGTGTGTGCGCGCGTGGTGTGTGACGAGCTGAACAGGTCACAGGATGCCAACCATTACATCAGCTACAATTCAGCGCTCTCTCGCGCTCTCCCATTCTCTCTCTCTCTCTCTCTCGCTCTCTCTTTCTCGGAAGGTCGAGACCTTCCAAGCTTTTACCTGAACAACCTTGAAAGTGTGTGTCCGAGAGGAGTCTCCGATGCTTGGCAGCGTGGTTGAAAAGCAACGCAGGACACATGTTTAACCATTCGGATGACTGACATGAGCGTTAGCGTTATCGTTGGGGTGTATCCTGGAGTTGGTGTTATCCTAGAAGAGAGACGGTGAGGAGGATGATTAAATAATAGAACTGAGAGGGTAGCTTTCATATTATTCAGCGTTTGCGTACGATATCTATACATTTCGGCGTTCTGACGTATAACCAGATGCAGGTCAGAGATGTGCAGGCGTGCTGATGCTTCTAGATCTCCCAGCAGTAGATGAGTACAGTATGTATACGTCCACATATATAAATCATTGGATTTAGTTTTTGAGGTTCTCACATGGAGCACCAGGATGCTTTGTATCGTATCACAGGGGAAGGGAGGCGGAATCCTCAGAGAAACGCTATAGAACGAGCAACTCTTCTCAGCATTTCATCTCACTTGACGCCTACTCATGTAAATACTGCATGCGTAAACACGTTAGCATGCATATTTATACAGCACATGTGAGTAAATATGGGGATGTATGTGTAGGGGAACGCGACACAACACAACACAACTCGGCACATTTGCATATCAATAGGCGAACAAAATAACAACAAGCAAAACAACAACAACAACAACGTTAAAAAAAACCAGCCCGAGCTGCAGATCTGGCTGGCCTGTCAACCCGGCCACCTGCACCACATACGCACACACACACACACACACACACACACACACACACACACACACACACACACACACACACACACACACACACACACACACACACACACACGCACCCAAGGACATACAGCCCATCAGATCTGATTAAGCCTGCACTCAGCTCACACCCCAGAGTGTGAGCTGAGTGGAGCTGGTGTTGCGTGTCTGTGTACATTTTGTGTGTGTGTGTGTGTGCACACACACACACACACACACACACACACACACACACACACACACACACACACACACACACACACACACACACACACACACACACACACGCGCGCAGACAACTTGCTCCCAGTAATAAATGGCCCCAGCAGCCGTTCTCTCTGCAGTCACAGCCCTGCTGACCCCCAGCAGATGCTGGCTGGATCGTCCTGTCAGAAGCCTCCAGGCCCTGGGTGGAGGTGGGGGTACGTACAGGGGGTACAGGGTAGCGGTGGTGGTGGTGGTGGTGAGGGAACCTTGATGGACGATGGACTGAGCCCAGAGCGAGGGGGTGAGTTTGGGGGGAGGGAGGAGGCACAGGTGCAGACGTAGTTATCGTCCAATGAGCAGGAGAGGAGCGAGAGAGGGAGGGAGAGAGAGCGAAGCCCGTCGGGCAAAACGGCGGGAAAGTGATATTGATGGCGGTGGGCGTGCGGGCGCAACCCCGCGCTTCAGCCAGCAAATCTGAAAATAAATACGACAGCCCCCCACCAAAAAAAAAAGGGCGGAAGGGGGGGGCCTCCCGCTCGTTAATTTTAACGAACGCGCAGTTCAGCCATTTTTTTTATTTATTTATTTCGGTCGCCCCGTTTTGTCTTGTTGTGGCGGTCGTTCGGCAAGCCCCGCCTCCCTCCACTCTCCCCCCTCCCCTCCCCCTCCCCTCCCCAACGTGTGTTGTGTGTTCTGCGTGTACATGGGCGCCGTCCAGCACACGCCGTTTCCCTTTGCTGCCAGCTCGACAAAGTCAATTAAGTTTGTTGTGTTGTGTTGTCTGACTGAGGATTTGGCGTGTGAGTTTGGGAGGGGATCATCTCCGCGTTCTTCCCCCTCCCTACCGCCCTCCCTCGCCAAGTGTGAGACACGATCGGCCGCAAATTAGTCCCGGGAGAGCCTCATTTTGTCCTGGCACGGAGCGACTCTTTCTGGGTTTTTGTCATCGCTACGGCAACTGTGAGTCACGTGGTACAAACCGCTAATCGTATCCAACGGTTGATGATGAGTAAGTAACGCAGACCTTTCTCCATTCTTGTGCCAGAGGTTCAAAAATGTAATAATACAAATAAAAACAATACAATCGTAAATGTAAAGTGTGTGCGCGTAATAGAATAACAAGAAAAGTTTGATTTATTTCGTAATAAAAATAAGATGACATGTCTGCGGTGTTCCAATCCTCGTCTTAGATCAATCAAATTTGACCAATGAGATTCTCACTTCTTGTTGTTGTTGTTGTTGTTGTTGCTGCTGTTCTTCAATCCGTTACTGAGCGAGCAACCAGGCGTCACAATCTGCGTGCCTATAAATGATTTCCCAATGAGCAGGATCATCAATTGAACGTTTGCTGGCTCCCTGACTAGACATCCTCTCCAGTTGGCGCGGACGCAAATGGCCTCCGAATGTACACACCACAGCAGCGGCGTACTTCAAGGGTAAAACCAACCAACTAACCGCCCGTCTCGCCAATAGTCAATCATCTGTTCAAAGAGCGCGAGAGAGAGAGAGAGAGCGAGAGAGAGAGAGAGAGCGGTGTTCTCGGCCCGCCATCGATATGAAACGAATCAAAGCGTTTGAGAAAAGATCTCCAATTGGATTCATTTATTGGAGTCTTCTCGTCCGTTTCCTCGGGTGCCTTTTGCGGGCTGTACCGACACTTTTGACGATCGCCGGTCGAGGTGATGTAGTTTATGTTGATCATCACAAGACTTTTGACCTTTTTAGACCGCCAGACAAATGTTAGGTCCCAGTCACTGTCATGCTTAAATGTGTAACTGTGTAAAGTCAAAGCAGCGGCGTTCACCGTGTGAAATCCTTGCGACAAAGCTTGTCATTTTTCAGTGTAACTCGGGCTCTTTGCGTAAAGGACACTTGAAATGCTAACAACGATTCAAAGAGAGACAATTGGCTATGCTCTCTCAGTGGGCTGACCTTTAGAAACAGTCAACGCTCATATGGAGGATGCAGGGTTGCTGTCACCGAGGGTTAAACAAATAACTGTTGAAAATGATTAGTGATTCTAGCCGGGGCAGAGGCCACGTGCACGCATGGCTAGCCGACGACAAGCGATGCGCTAATGGACTAGCGGTCCCTAGAAGCCCTCTGGCGTTCCCGCCCTTTTCTTCCAACTCTGTTTTCCTGTTCATTAGGACCCCCTCTCTCTCTCTCTCTCTCTCTCTCTCTCTCTCTCTCTCTCTCTCTCTCTCTCTCTCTCTCTCTCTCTCTCTCTCTCCCTTCAGCTGTCACCCTACCTCTCTCCCTCCCTCTTCCAGGGGAGTTCTTCTTTCATCTTCCCCCAGCAGCGCTCTGTGTGTGTATGTGTATGTCTCGTTCAGTGTGTGTGTGTGTGTGTGTGTGTGTGTGTGTGTGTGTGTGTGTGTGTGTGTGTCTCGTTCAATGTGTGTGTGTGTGTGTGTGTGTGTGTGTGTGTGTGTGTCTCGTTCAGTGTGTGTGTTGTGTGTCTGTGTGTGTGTGTGTGTGTGTGTCTCGTTCAATGTGTGTGTGTGCGTCCTCATACCTCATTAGTCATGTACCTGTACCTTCACCTGTTGGCCTCATCAGGTGTGAAGCCCCTCTCTCTCTCCCACACACACACACACTAATCACGGTGCGCTGGTGAGGACCCAACCTCGCTCCAGTCTCTCCCCTCCTCCGACGTTTTCTGTGCACTGTGAGTGCTAATGAGCTAGCTAGCACGTGTGCGTTAGCTGTCATCACAGCCGTTCAGACGCGGCCCGTTAGCTGTGTGTGTGTGTGCGTGTGTGTGTGTGTGTGTTGTGTGTGTCTCGAGGACTCCGGCACTTGCACCGTCGTGTCTGGTTGTCATATACGCCCACAAGTGTCCCCGACTCCCTGTCTGCCACACTCTCAATTCTTTTTATAATCGTTAATGAATGCAGGTTACCATAAGGATACCTGTTGATATTCATTTGGTTGTGTGTGTGCGTGTGTGTTTATATTTAATATTAACACAACAGCGACCATTCAAAAAGCCAACATGGATCCCCGTTGATGACTTCGGTACAGTAAAAATATGTAACTTGAACTGTAAAGAATTTGTGACACTACTGATCTTTGGCATGTCTCTAAACATACAATGACGCTATTACTAATGCAGTTTGTCAAACTAAAGCATGTAGTTAGGAGATCAGGTCAGCCATTGATTGATTGAGCCATTTATCTGAGAGCCTTTCCTGATTTTATCTGAGTTTTAATTTCTGTGATCTGTTGTCTTTTATTTATTTTATTTCTGTATTGGTTTTATGCACCAAATTATTGGAAAACTGACTCAAAGAAGACTCTTTTTAAAACGTTCTATGACTTGTCTGTTCTATTTTGCTACCCTTGTAAAGAACTTTGTAATCGTGGATTTGAAAAGTGCTCAATAAATAAAGATTATTATTATTATTATTATTATTATTATTATTAATAATGCGTCTTTCCAAAAGTAGTTTGCCACAAAGAAAAATCTAAACAGCGCCGAAATGAATCAACACGAACAAGATAAGAAGGAGCACATGTGTTTTCATTTGTAGAAGACTTTTTTGTTTGGTTCTTTTGATGAACAATGAAAAAGAAGACTTTCACATTTGCCGCAGCGTTTTGTCATCTATCGATCTCCCATCACTGAAGTTCATTTGCTAGCCTTGACGACAGACTACTTCCTACCGGTCCTTTCTACTCGCCCTATGATGGAGATGAAGTGATTCATGTGGTGGTTCCAAAGTTTGGTGGGGAAAGTGGGTGTTAAATATACAGGAAGTACAGGGACGGGAAGTTAGACATTAAGTGCTTATGCTTCATATCATTATTAAATTGCCGATGTAATCAACTTGCTTGTTTGGCAACCGGGGAACTAATAAATTGTATATTTTAATTTTCCTTTTTAAATTATTATTTTTTCCTCCCAGGGTTGTCTCTTAGTACCATTAGCCAGACACGCATTTTAACTAGATCCGTGCAGAAACAAACACGAGAACAAAATACATTTTCACTTATTAACATACCAGCGCAATTACCGCATCGCAGGCCTTGGATAACCACCACCACCTCCACCACCACCCTCCACCCTCCACCACCACCCCCATCCCCCTAGCTACACAATAGGCCCGCATTTGAAATAGTTATTTTCCGGAAGCTTTGATGAATTACTGTTTGAGACTTCCTGAGCTGGCGTTCTCTGCGTGTTTCAGACAGAGAGAGCGGGAGAGGGAGGCGGAGGTAGAGGGAGGGAGGGAGGGTGGAGGGGAGGGGAGGGAGGGAGGGAGGGGGGAGGGGGGGGGACCGGAGGCGGGTACCTACTGAGAAGATTGACTAATGACTCAGGTACACAGGTATATCTGTCTACCTGCGGAGACGAGAGTAGAAGTACTACGTGGCACGGTTGTCGATTCCATTAGGCCGCTGCCCTTGGAGGGTTTGTGTTGCTGTGTGTTGCTGTGTGTGTGTGTGTGTGTGTGTGTGTGTGTGTGTGTGTGTGTGTGTGTGTGTGTGTGTGTGTGTGTGTGTGTGTGTGTGTGTGTGTGTGTGTGTGTGTGTACAGCGGGGGGGGGGGTTATGTATTATGGCCTATGGTGGATGATTTCTGGCCTCAACTGTGAAGGAGGCGGGGTGGAAGAGGGGGGGATGCCAGCGATATCGTTGCTGTTTTCCATATATCTACCTCATCTCTCTCTCTCTCTCTCTCTCTCTCTCTCTCTCTCTCTCTCTCTCTCTCTCTCTCTCTCTCTGGCTGGGGTCTCATCCCTCTGTCTCCTGCCGGGCCGGGTGCCTAGCCTGGCCCGGCGCAGCGTATATAAGCAGCCGTCTCTCTCTCCACTGGCTCAAGCCTAGTTGTTCGTTCGCCCGCTGAGCCCAGCCATGCACAACATCTCCTCCGACACAGATGGACGGACCTCTCTCTCCCTCTCCCTCTCTCTCCCTCTCTCTCTCTCTCGATCTCCCCGGCTCTCTCTTGTCTAACCGATGCATTAGGTCTGCTGTCTGTCTCGCTCCACGCTACAAGCCGGCAGGGGGAGGGAGGGAGGAAGGATGGATGGAGGGAGGGAGGTAGGGGGGGGGTAGAGGGAGGTGCACCCAGGGGGGCCCCACAGATAGAGTTGGGCAGTCTGGGCAGGTTGCTGGGCTGCTGGCACCCCCCCGCTCGCACTTCTTCTACTGTCTCTCGTTTTTCTTTCCTCTTCAGGATTTATTAAAGGTTATCTGAGCCCATCGTGGTGCCCCGGGACCTCTGGCGGGTGTTTGGGTGTGTGTGTGTGTGTGTGTGTGTGTGTGTGTGTGTGTGTGTGTGTGTGTGTGTGTGTGTGTGCCACAGGTGTGAGCACTGGCGATAAGCGGGGCGGAAGTGTGTGTGTCTGTGCTGGAACCGGGGGCTGAAAAGGTATGAAAAGTGTCCAGGAGGCTGGGTGGCTGTGAGGTAGTGGGGGGGTGCAGGGGGCGGACCGGGGGGGGGGGGGGGGGGCGGCACGGCGTGCTCGGCCTTCATCTGCGTCCTTTAGTCCTTCGGCGCGCCTGCCAGACGGTAGCGGCGACGGCGACGGCGGCGCACTCGGAGAACGCTACCAAGAAGGACTTTTCCGCATCGCTGAACCAAAAAAGCTTCTAATCTCTCCTGGCCAGCATGCCTGGGTTCCTGTTTTGCTTTTTCACAAAGAGAGAGAGAGAGAGAGAGAGGCTGAGAGAGAGGGAGAGGCACAAAGTGTAGACAGATATAGCCAAAGACACAGTGGGAGGAGAGAGAGAGAACGAGAGAGAGAGAGAGAGATGGGTGCGGAGGGTTTTTTTTGTGCAAAAGAAAAAACCGAATGCCGTCTTTTGTGAAGTACTTGGACAGCAGTATGCACTCCTCTCTCTCTCTCTGAGTGTTCCTGAGAGTGTGTAGTCGCTGTAATACGAGGGATTAGTGGCCAGGAACGATATCGCTTTGTGTATATCTGCTGCTGCCGCGTTACACAAGGTGGGGAAAAACCCGGGCCTCGTCTCTGTCCCAGGGCCCCCCCCCACTGAAGCTCACACTCAAGCTCTTGTAGTGCGGCCATTTTGAAAAGGGAAATGGTGGGTGGGTGGGGTGGGGGGGTGTGTCTTGGAGGTGGTGGGGGGGGGGGGGGGTCACACAAAACTCACCTGTTTCGTAAGCACCTTGTTCTGCAATGTGGGCTTGTCTTTCTTTCTGTGTAGTTTTATCATTTTGTTATGGTCTGTGTTTGACTCCTGTGTTTGCGTCCTGGTTAATTTTAGTCTTGTGTTCTTCTTGTTTTTATATTGTTATTTCCTGGTTTCTAACTTTTATCTCATATCTTTTTTTTTTCTTCTCATTGTGCGCATTGGTACAGCACCTTGTGACCCTGGTTTTGAAAGTTGCTTCATAAATAAAAAAGTACCTACTTACTTACTTACTTACATACATTAGCTCAGCTGACGGGGCCTGCCTCTCCTGATAGGAGGATGAGTGAGGGAGACGCTTTGCGACATCATCTCACTCCACTCTCTCTCTCTCTTTTTTTGAAGCCTGTCTAAATTATGGTCGGACCCGGACATGAATGTATGAGTGTATGTATGAATGTATGCATGGCGTGTGCCTGGATGAAGCTGAGCTGTGCTGAGTTGTAGCGTGCACATGTGCGTCCCGGCGCCTGCCTCCTGAAATGGAAATGGAAATGGACCGGAACGTTTTTTTTTCTATCCAGAAGTTTCCGTCAAGGTCGAGGCACTTTCTCTGCGAGTACATTTACAGCCCTAATAACCATCACATTAGTAACAGGCAAATTGAAATATGAAATAAGATGATGTGTATATATACGTAATCATTTACCTCGCTGCAATCCAACAGTTAGGTGCCCGCCCTAATGAAAGCAATTACACTTTGACAAATTCAGAATGTAGACGGAGCCATTTTTGTTTGTGTGTCTGACCAGTAACTTTTCTTCCATTTCAGTTCGCTTGCATTTTTCCCAGCGAGCGAGCGAGGTGCACGGGGGGGGGGGTTAATTTGACACACCGAGCCGGAATCCACAGATGTGAAAAATCATGTTATTTGCACCGCAATTATGTTTCATTTACATAAGCAAATGAACTTTTGAAACGAATCGCCTCTGCTCCGCGTGGTGGAACTCTACGCAAACACTAAGTTTTTACTTTTGGCCGTTGGTCGGTGATGCAAAAATTGCGGCCTTTTAGGTGTGGAACCTATTCTACGGTGCTTTTGAATTACCGACTTCAAATAGAATGGAGACCACGGTGCAAAGGCAATGGTTTTGGGTGGTGGTGGTGGTGGTGGTAATGGACAGTAGAGGGTAATTATCATAACCGTCTAATGATGATCCATGATTTGTTTTTCCGGGATCAGCGGAGCGGCCAGATTGTACGGGAGGAATTAGCATTTGTTTTTGTGTGTGTGTGTGTGTGTGTGTGTGTGTGTGTGTGTGTGTGTGTGTGTGTGTGTGTGTGTGTGTGTGTGTGTGTGTGTCGAGTAAATCAGCTCGGAGACATACTAGGTCACGCGTTACTAATACACAACAAGGGGGAGAAAATGGACGAGAACTAAGGAAATTAAGCATAGCTTGACAATGGTATAAGACACACACATAGAGAGAGCTGGAACCATACCCATATATGGGTATATGTCTCCCCCCCCCCCCCCCCCAGCTAACACCATGTGGCGCAAAACACCATTAATCACACCGACTAAGATTAGTAACTGGAAAAGTTTCCCCGCCCAGTTTATTAGGATTAAATTGATCGTGCGTGTCACCCCCACCACCCCGCAGCCACCGTAACCATGGCGGCAAAGGCAGCTAGTTACGCTACGCTACACGCTAAACGAGACCGACTAGGCAGGGAAAAAAAGAGAAAAAAGTCACGGGGGAGCGGGGAAAAAAAGTTGTGTGAAGAATTTGATTCAAAAGCCTTGTCAATTGGGGCGAAAGGTGAGTGCGCTTTGACGTCCTGTAGCTTGGAAAATAACTGCGGAAAGGTCACCGTGGCGGGAAGAGGAAAAAAATAAGACATAATATTAATAAATAAAGTTCTTTCTTTTCAGCGCTGGCTCAGATTCAGCGTGCTAACCCAGTCCCCCCACAACAACAACAACAACAACAACAACAGAACACCACCACCACAGCAGCAGCAGCAGTAAAAAAGAAAAGAAAAAAGAAATATTCAGCAATTGGCAAAAAAATAAAATACTAAATCGCAGCGAGAGAACATGCCAGAGGGCAGAAACGAAGTAGCCGGGAATTCTCTCTGGAGCTTAAACCACCAAAAGAAAAAGCACCTTCCATCCATCTCTCCTTCTCCTTCTCCTCTCTCTCTCTCTCCCTCTCTCTCTCTCTCTCTCTCTCTCTCTCTCTCTCTCTCTCTCTCTCTCTCTCTCTCTCTCTCTCTCTCTCTCTCTGCGTTCCCCTTCTCTGAGTCCAACAACCCAAGGTAGCACACGGCACACACCGCTGCACGCTAGCTACCCAGGCGACACAATCGCTGAACAGGATGTCGCAACTTTCCCTGCGAGATCCCACTGCCGCTGAGGCTGGGCGTACAGCATATATATTCCCCCCCATACATATTGAATGAGACGCAGAAGTGAGAGTGGTGGGGGAAAGTTGTGGAGGGTGCTTTGTCTTTCAGCTCTGCTCGGGGAGAAGGTCTATAGATGAGGCAGTTTTCATGGTTACTGGTGGAGGCGTCGAGGGTTAAAAGCTGACCCCTTTGCATTAACGGGGTGACATGCATGCAGCAATGCAGGTCTTAACGTGAACGAACAAGTTTTGTTGTGTGTCATTCATCTGATCTCGCATCCATCCATCCGTCCATCCATGAGTCATGATTGAGGCTGTCTGGCCAGCCTGTGACTCATCTTAGTGCGGAGGTGCTTTGGTTTTGTATGGAAGACAAAAGCAACACCCTGACTTTGACGGCCTTTGAGGCATATTGTATGTTCTTCGCAGTTGGTAATGCACTCAGAATGGCACTTCTGCCACTTATCCCAGCTATTATGCAGGCTACCTAGCAACTAGGCAACTTGTTCTATTAGCCTTGCAATTATGAACGCTTGAATCCAGTTCTATTCTATTCTAGAATATAATTCTAAACACTCTTTATGTACCACAGCGATATATATTGCTGTCTTTCAACAAATGTACTTATTGTAAGTCGCTTTGGATAAAAGCGTCTACCAAATGCCCCTAAATGTAAATGTTAATGTAAACATCCAACCCATCCCATCCCATGGCCCCCAGCCCCCCTCTCCGCTAACGCGATGCCTTCTCTACTCTACATCTTCCTCCTCCTCCTGCAGCCTCTATCTCTGAACCCGTATGACCCCTGACCCCCGACCATACCCACTCCCTTTCATCCCGGCAGCGGTGGCTCCGTTCCCCGTGCACCACGCACTCTGTGAGTTCAGCGCAGCGGGTCGATTTCGCTCTTCGAACGCCTCTCGCTCGCTCAGAAGCGGTTCGCTTTGAGTTTTGCCGTCGGCAAGGCGGGAATAATTGTTGGTTCACCACCCCCCACCCCTCCCTCCTTGCAGATTGAATCGTTCAACCGAAAACATGAGCGCAGTGTTTTGTGCAACATTGCCCCATGGGTGAGGTCATGGGTGAGGGGGGGGCCCTCACCCATGACCGTCTAATTTGTCGAAATCCAACTCTTCCTCTATGCCCGGGAGTGGAGAGAAGGCCCACCACCAAACCTTTTATTGCTGTTTTCAAATGTGGAGGTTTTGAGTGGCTTTGAGGTTGTTGTTTTTTACTATAAACTATAAAAATATCCACCCGTCCAACGGTCACACGTGAAGGGTTGAGACTTATTTTCTTTGTCCGATTTTGACTTTTCCCCTTCCTTCCTTCCGTCCTTCCTTCCTTGAGTCTTCTTCTAGACAGCAGGTTTACATCTGGCGGGAATTCGCCAGGGTTGCATGGGAGAGAATGAAGAGAATGGAAAGAGGGACAGAGGGAGAGAATGGAGAGAGAGGGGGAGAATGGCGCCTGCAGGACACCTCTGACAGCCCTTGGCAGGGAAGAAGTGAAAAAAAAAAAAGGAGTTTGCTGCCTTCAATTAATTGCAAGGCCAAGTGGGGTGCTCCCATGCGTGGGTGCCCTCCCCACCCAACCACCGCCCATCCCCTCCCCCTCCCTCCTCCCCTGGCTCCAGAACTCACTGGATGTGGGCCCTTGGCAGCGAGTGGAAGTCGTACTAATAACGAGCAGGGTTTTTTGTGCAGCACTCCGTGTCTACCGAATGTACGCGCAAATGTACGGTACATCGAAATGTACTGTATCTATCCGGGTGGCGTCTACGCTTTTTGTGGCGATACGAGAGAGACCTGCTGGCTCGCTATTCGCTGCCAGCTAATTTCGTTACGTCCTGTGTTGGACGCAGGGGTTCAGAGCATCCCTAATGTGCTGATGGATCGCTGATGTCAGCTTATTAGCGGCCATAGACTGGAAAATTCCCCGCTGTCCACGGAAACGCTCGCACTCTACTCTGCCTTCTCTGCGCTTCTGTTGTCGCTGTGCGGAACGCGGTGAGCGCCGTAATGGATGGTGTCTGTGTCGGCTGCACGTATATGAACACAGATCGTATTTCGGTGAACAAGTACTGGTATGTGCCGGTGGATATGGATGTATGGTGTATCTTGGCTAGCATCGGGAGTTGCTTCTGGTTAGGCATCCAGACAGATATCTGTCTCATCCAGCTATAGTTCAATTCAATTCAATTACATTTTATTTGTATAGCCCTTAATCACAAGACAGTCTCAAAGGGCTTTACAGGCCAGATTATTATGGGCCAAACGTGATTTATGACACCCCCCTAGCCCTAGCACCCCGAAGGGCAAGAAACGACTCCCTTAATTAACAAGGAAGAAATCTCGAGGAGAAACCTCAGAGTGGGGGATCCGTCCTTCCAGGGATGGTTCGGAGTGCAATGGGTGTCATATGGCCATTAAAAACAGGGGTAACAAAGCATGAGAAATTATAAACGACAAAGTGCAAATAGTAAATGAGATAGTAATATTATGATGGGGTGCTGGCTGGAGAGCAAGCTGGTAGCCGTCAGTTGGGGTGGCCAGGTATCCAGTCACGATCACAGCAGCACCCTAGATAATGGAGACAACATGATGGTTAGATGGAGCACAGTAAGCAGGGAACATACAAGTAACCTCAACCCTAGTACCCATTGGCAGCTAGGGTAGGCTAGTGCTAACAGTGTTGATTTAGCTGTAATTAGAGCAGAGGGGCACTCCTAGCAGCCAAAGGCGAGGGTAAATAGGTGGGTTTTAAGTCTAGCCTTAAATATATCAGCAGAGTCAGCCTCCCTGATTACAAGTGGCAGACTGTTCCACAGATAGGGCGCTCGATAAGAGAACGCCCTGTTTCCTGCTGATTTTTTATTCACTTTTGGAATTGATAGCCAGCCCCTGAAGACCGGAGTGGCCGAGAAGGTCCTTCAGGTACGATGGTGCGGACCCATGCAGGATCTTGTAGGTAAGAAGTAGCAAATCTGATCTGGCATTTATTGGGAGCCAGTGGAGGGAAGTGAGAATAGGAGTAATGTGGTCAAAGTTCCTAGTTCTTGTTAGAAGTCTAGCAACATCGTTCTGTACAAGCTGGAGGCTTTTTGTAGTAGAGCTCGGTAAGCCAGAGAATGATATAAGAGGATGATATAAATGCATGGATGGGTGTCTCTGCGTCCGCAGCGGATAGCATTGGTCTAATCTTGGCAATATTTCTCAGATGAAAGAATGCAGTTCTGGTGATACAAAAGAAAGTGTAGGATCAAACAGAACACCAAGATTCTTGACGCAGGAGCTTTGGGCAACAGTGGATCCCTCAAGGCAGTGTGTGACATTATCAAGTTGTGATTGTTTATGCTTCGGGCCGATGATAATCATCTCAGTTTTCCCCGTATTTAGCTGCAAGTAATATTGCCGAGGGGGAGCATGTAGATTGCAAAGAGCAGTGGACCAAGGACCGTCCCTTGGGGAACACCAAAGCTTAGGTTGCAGTATATAGTGGAAACAGTCTCTGGATGTGTATGTGTGTGTGTGTATGCCTTTAATTCAATTTCCTCGACAACTGATCTTCCTATCGACCCCAGGAAGTGCCGTGTGTCCAGAAGTGTGAAGTTGTTTGGATGAGCGCTTCTCAAGAACGCTGCAAGCAACTGGGCCTGTTCTGAACAGGCACGGCGCGGGCAGCACTGTACTGGTGGGGGTATTGTCGAGGACCCCAGGAAGTGCCGAGTGTGGAGTGTGAAGATGTTTGGATGAGCGGTTAGTGATGACTGAGTGATACATAATGGCGATATATAATTTGATGTGGTATTTTAGCAAAATGTAAAAACTTGGTTTCATAAATATGTATGCATTCGTACAAGTCATTGCACAATCATTCATTCATGTGTAAATATCCGACACAACTTTTGCCAGACACTCCTATGAGTATGAATAATTATGAGACAAATCTCATTTATTTGAGAGAGATTACGTGTGTGTGTGTGTGTGTGTGTGTGTGTGTGTGTGTGCGCGTGTACCTGTGCATTTGAGAATTCAAAGTGTAAATACACTTCAATTACCTTAGTTTGAAGTTGAGGGGGGGATAAGTGTTTTTCTTCAGGAAGCTGGGGGGGAAACAGCAGGAGAGGGTGAGTATAAAAGAGGCAGACAGAGAGTATAAAAGAGGTGCTTTGCGTGTTGTAATGAAAACGCGGCGACAAGAGACATGCTGTGCATTTTACTGGTTGTGCCTGAAGCACCATGGCAACAGAGAGAGAGAATGACAGAGAGAGAGAGAGGGGGGGTGGGGGGTGAGAGAGAGAGAGAGAGAGAGGCAGAGGTTCAAGGACTTGACAACATTTTAATTACTTTGGGCTCAGATGGCGGTGAGACAGATGCATTCTGGGAGACACAATGCCAGCGAGAGATGGCATCACCACGTGAACGTCTTTAAGTGCCTGTTCCCATTCACCCCCACGCACGCACACACACACACACACACACACACACACACACACACATACTGGCATGCACGCACACACACACACACACACACACACAGCATACACGCGTGTACACACAGCATGCACTCATGCACAACACACACACACACACACACACACACACACACAGACAAGCACAGACACACTGGCATGCACACACGCACACAGCATACACGCATGCACACACACACATCATGCACAAACACACACACACACACACACACACACACACACAGACAAGCATAGACACACACGTGCACACACACACACAGGCATACATACACATACTCTAGCAGCACACTCTGGGATGAGTTGGTGTAAGAGAGATACATGCAGACCATGATGTGGGTACAATATTATGGAATGCATTAAAAGGCTCTTGGTATTCAAAAGGAAGGCTGTCGGGGGGGGGGCGGGGGGGGGGGGGTAAAGGCATCTAAACGTGATTGTTTAGGAGATGCTTCTCAGCCAACAGCATTCTGGCCGCTGGATTGAGGCTAGCATGCCAGTTGAAACGGCAGCTGAGGAATACTACCTTGAGATACACACATACCCCAAAATATGTATACATAATAACAAGCCCTCTACCCCCGCACAGGTATATATATAATAACAAGCCCTCTACCCCTAAATATGTATACATAATAACAAGCCCTCTACCCCCACACATGTATATATAATAACAAGCTCTCTACCCCTAAACATGTATATATAATAACAATCCCTTTACCCCCACACATGTATATATAATAACAATCCCTTTACCCCCACACATGTATATATAATAACAATCCCTTTACCCCCACACATGTATATATAATAACAATCCCTTTACCCCTATGCATGTATATATAATCATGACACTTTACATACAGTTGGATAAAACAATGAGTAAACTTTTTAATAAAAAACATGTGGGAAAAGGGGTTGAGCTGGGGAAGGCGAGTCTGTGGGTTTGTGGATGTCTGTTCTGCTTTCTTGTGTGTGTCTGTGTCTGTCTGTCTGTCTGTCTCTTTTTGTGGTTGTGGATGTGTGTTCTGCGTGTGTGAGTGCGTGTGTGCTGTAGTTGTGTGTGTGTGTATGCTGTACTTGTGTGTGTGTGTGTGCGCGTGCTGTACTTGTGTGTGTGTGTGCTGTACTTGTGTGTGTGTGCTGTACTTGTGTGTGTGTGCTGTACTTGTGTGTGTGTGTGCTGTACTTGTGTGTGTGTGCTGTACTTGTGTGTGTGTGTGTGTGTGTGTGCTGTACTTGTGTGTGTGTGTGTGCGCTGTACTTGTGTGTGTGTGTGTGTGCGCTGTACGTTTGTGTGTGTGTGTGTGTGTGTGTGCACTGTACTTGTGTGTGTGTGTGTGCTGTACTTGTGTGTGTGTGTGAGTGTGTCCCCGTCTGGCAGCCAGCGCTAGCGTGTGCAGCTAGCGCTGGGGCAGACTGTGTTCCCGTGCTCCCGACGCCACGGCTAACGCGATCATTGCTCATTAAGAGTCCTGCAGGGCCCCACACCTCACAGGCTCACTGCTGCTGCTGCTGCTACGCATACACCCAGCACACCCAGGAACACACACGACCGCCCACACACACACACACACACACACACACACACACACACACACAGGTGCGCACACACACACACACAGGCACACACACACACACACACACACAGGCAGACACACACACACACACACACACACACAGTTAAACACACACGCACACAGGCAGACACACACACACACACACACACACAGAGTTAAACACACACACACAGGCACACACAGGGAAACACACACAGTTAAACACACACAAACGCACACACAGGTGCGTGCACAGTTAAAGACAGACACACACAGACACACAGTTAAACACACACAGTTAAACTCACACACACACACAGGCATGCACACACACATACACACACACATTTGCTTTTCCTCACACACTTCCTTATAGTTAAAAAAAATGCTGCTTCTGCCATGGACTAATGTAGGGCCACTTCCAGATAACACCGGGTGAGGATACAAGACGGAATGCAACTGTTATCTGCTTAAAATGCTAATCATAATGATATGAAAAAAACATTATTTTTCCCTCCACATAAATCCCATTATACACATAATGCATAACAACACAAACAGTAGTGCCTTGATAAGCAACTCTTCTGGGCAATAAAATTATATTTTATTATACAGTTTTATGTAGTTATACTTTATTATTAGTAACTTTACACGTCCTCTTTCCTAAATGTATAGGTTGTTCCCTGGTTTCTGAAGTTTTGTGGTAAAGTATTCCAAAAACATAACAAAAAAAATCCAAAACGTTTCATTACAAAACGTAGAACCGTGAACCGTGTCGGATTTTACTGTTTAAGCAACGATAATCGTGGTTGATGATATAATTAAAGTTATAATACCGTAGATACGGTATTTGATGCAGTACCCCGGCCTTTACCCTAAACCCCCTTTTATTGTGCAGCCAGAAAGACATTTAATGCTTAATAACACAGATCACAATTACGGCTATTTAGCTCATGCCTAATCCTGTGTATAATCTGTTGCACGGTAGCCCTGTCCAAGGGTGGCTAATCCTACAACATAATCCCAGCGGGTAAATTATCCTGCACAGGATAGCAACAGCAACAAAATAATCCACCAATTCAATCTGTCACATATCGTTAGCGCCGGGAACAACATTAGAGCCTCTTCGCTAAAAGTAAAGGGTTGCAATTTCCAATGCTACAATGCTAACGGTTGGGCGTTCTGTATGATTCTTTTTATCTTTGCGGTTTGTTTCATGCGGTCAGGTTTAATGAGGCGAGACGAATATGGGGAGGGGGGGGGGGGGGCGGGTTTCTGACTCCGACTCGCTCTTGGGAATCGCTGCGGACTCGGATTCGGTAAACCGCCATTCGGTCAAGGGTGGGGGGGGGCGGGGCAGGGGACAGGCAGGGTCGTCGCTCTGATCTATTCTATTCGACCCAAGACGACTGCATCATCGTCGGGCTAACAGTGCAGGCTCTCCCTCATCAACCCCCTTTTAGACCTTTAACCCGGACGGACAGAGACAGAGCCAGACAGAGAGAGGGAGTTTATGAAGCCCAAGTGAAGTTTTGGCGGGAGCACGTCTTGTTATTTTCGGCCGGGTCAGTGACAGACAATAATTTCCACAATGTGTTGCTTGTCCGCCCTCGGGTTCCGTGCCTCCCCGGCCTCCTCGCCGCGCTCGCCGTGTCTGACTCCTCGTCTCTCCCCTCTCTCCCCTCTCCTCCTGTCTGTCAATTTGAGACACGGCCACCGCCGCTGCCACACCATTACGGTCCAATTCTTGCTGCGGCTTGTACGCAACACACACACACACACGCACGCACACACACACAGGCGCACACATACACACAGGCACACACACACAGGCACCCACGCACACACTTAAAGACACACACACACGCACACACACACTTACAGACGCACATACACACACACACACACAACCAAGCAAACTCTCTCTCTCTCTCTCTCTCTCTCTCTCTCTCACACACTGCCACAGCCACACTGAAGGAAGAACTTCTTATTTTGGCTTCTTGACACACGAGAGGCATCATGTGCCACTAGCGTTGTGACTCAGACAGGCAGACGTATAGAGAGACATGTAGACAGGTAGACACAGACAGACGTACAGAGAGACATGTAGACAGGTAGACAGAGACATATAGACAGGCAGACACCGAGACAGACGTATACAGAGGTATTTTCTGGATAAAAAAGCACTTATGTTTACATTCCTCAACAGTCGTTTTTATATTCAAGGGCTAACTCATGCATGTGTTCGGCTGATTTTCTTGTTTATTATTCATGGAGACGTCCGTCTTATAATACAATATAATATAATATATAATAACATAATATGATGTATAATCATATCAACAGTGATACATTGGCCCAAAAAAAAATGTGGGTCGTCGCTGTGACGGGTAATTCCAGGAGATCTGGTTACCTGTCTGTACAGCCCCCAGCTGCAGACCTGTCTCCAGCTCAGTCATCCTCACCACGAAAATTGGAGTAACAAAGACTTTGTTTGCTGCACTCTGGTGAATTTCAGCGCATGTGAGTCACAAACTAATGAGAAAGAACATCATCACCAACGACAACAGCATCAACTGCTGTTTAGTCCTGTTATGAACCTCAAATAACACCAAAGGTACATGTCGTTAAGGAGGGAGAAAACCCAAGTACCAACGTTTAGCCAATATTTATTCAATATAGATACAGAATGTACTTAGACAATAGAAACTGTGTGGTGTGGGCATTCGTTGCGGGTGCAGGGTGTCAAACAAAGTGTATGAGAAAGTGCACACACACACACACACACACACACACACATCGTGCAGATTTGGAGTGGCCAGGAAAGCTATGTTGCATCTGTTTAGTGGTAACCTTGACTTGGTGAATTGACAATGATGATTTATATTAACCTGGTCAGTACAAAACTGTGGTGTGTGTGTGTGTGTGTGTGTGTGTTTTCATTTGGACGATTAAGTCAGTCACTCCTCTCATATCTCAGCACAGTTAGAGATGGTCCTATCTTCAGTGTGTCAATAGGAAGAGGGCGGTGAATAATAATTCACTGCCCTCTTCCTCCTCGCTAATGATGCTGTCTCGGTCGAGTCCCATCAGTATCNTTGAAGTGTGTCCCGTAGCGTGTGCAGCCAGCGCTAGCGTGTGCAGCTAGCGCTGGGGCAGACTGTGTTCCCGTGCTCCCGACGCCACGGCTAACGCGATCATTGCTCATTAAGAGTCCTGCAGGGCCCCACACCTCACAGGCTCACTGCTTGCTGCTGCTGCTACGCATACACCCAGCACACCCAGGAACACACACGACCGCCCACACACACACACACGCACACACACCACACACACACACACACAGGTGCGCACACACACACACACAGGCACACACACACACACACACACACAGGCAGACACACACACACACACACACACACACAGTTAAACACACACGCACACAGGCAGACACACACACACACACACACACACAGAGTTAAACACACACACACAGGCACACACAGGGAAACACACACAGTTAAACACACACAAACGCACACACAGGTGCGTGCACAGTTAAAGACAGACACACACAGACACACAGTTAAACACACACAGTTAAACTCACACACACACACAGGCATGCACACACACATACACACACACATTTGCTTTTCCTCACACACTTCCTTATAGTTAAAAAAAATGCTGCTTCTGCCATGGACTAATGTAGGGCCACTTCCAGATAACACCGGGTGAGGATACAAGACGGAATGCAACTGTTATCTGCTTAAAATGCTAATCATAATGATATGAAAAAAACATTATTTTTCCCTCCACATAAATCCCATTATACACATAATGCATAACAACACAAACAGTAGTGCCTTGATAAGCAACTCTTCTGGGCAATAAAATTATATTTTATTATACAGTTTTATGTAGTTATACTTTATTATTAGTAACTTTACACGTCCTCTTTCCTAAATGTATAGGTTGTTCCCTGGTTTCTGAAGTTTTGTGGTAAAGTATTCCAAAAACATAACAAAAAAAATCCAAAACGTTTCATTACAAAACGTAGAACCGTGAACCGTGTCGGATTTTACTGTTTAAGCAACGATAATCGTGGTTGATGATATAATTAAAGTTATAATACCGTAGATACGGTATTTGATGCAGTACCCCGGCCTTTACCCTAAACCCCCTTTTATTGTGCAGCCAGAAAGACATTTAATGCTTAATAACACAGATCACAATTACGGCTATTTAGCTCATGCCTAATCCTGTGTATAATCTGTTGCACGGTAGCCCTGTCCAAGGGTGGCTAATCCTACAACATAATCCCAGCGGGTAAATTATCCTGCACAGGATAGCAACAGCAACAAAATAATCCACCAATTCAATCTGTCACATATCGTTAGCGCCGGGAACAACATTAGAGCCTCTTCGCTAAAAAGTAAAGGGTTGCAATTTCCAATGCTACAATGCTAACGGTTGGGCGTTCTGTATGATTCTTTTTATCTTTGCGGTTTGTTTCATGCGGTCAGGTTTAATGAGGCGAGACGAATATGGGGAGGCGGGGGGGGGGGGGGGTTTCTGACTCCGACTCGCTCTTGGGAATCGCTGCGGACTCGGATTCGGTAAACCGCCATTCGGTCAAGGGTGGGGGGGGGCGGGGCAGGGGACAGGCAGGGTCGTCGCTCTGATCTATTCTATTCGACCCAAGACGACTGCATCATCGTCGGGCTAACAGTGCAGGCTCTCCCTCATCAACCCCCTTTTTAGACCTTTAAACCCGGGACGGACAGAGACAGAGCCAGACAGAGAGAGGGAGTTTATGAAGCCCAAGTGAAGTTTTGGCGGGAGCACGTCTTGTTATTTTCGGCCGGGTCAGTGACAGACATAATTTCCACAATGTGTTGCTTGTCCGCCCTCGGGTTCCGTGCCTCCCCGGCCTCCTCGCCGCGCTCGCCGTGTCTGACTCCTCGTCTCTCCCCTCTCTCCCCTCTCCTCCTGTTCTGTCAATTTGAGAACACGGCCACCGCCGCTGCCACACCATTACGGTCCATTCTTGCTGCGGCTTGTACGCAACACACACACACACACGCAACGCACTCACGCACAGGCGCACACATACACACAGGCACACACACACAGGCACCCATGCACACACTTAAAGACACACACACACGCACACACACACTTACAGACGCACATACACACACACACACACAACCAAGCAAACTCTCTCTCTCTCTCTCTCTCTCTCTCTCTCTCTCTCTCTCTCTCACACACACTGCCACAGCCACACTGAAGGAAGAACTTCTTATTTTGGCTTCTTGACACACGAGAGGCATCATGTGCCACTAGCGTTGTGACTCAGACAGGCAGACGTATAGAGAGACATGTAGACAGGTAGACACAGACAGACGTACAGAGAGACATGTAGACAGGCAGACAGAAAGATGTAGACAGAGACATATAGACAGGCAGACACCGAGACAGACGTATACAGAGGTATTTTCTGGATAATAAAAGGCACTTTATGTATTACATTCATCAACCAGCGTATTTTTATTATTCAAGGGCTAACTCCATGCATGTGTAATACGTGCATGCATTTTTTGGTTTATTATTCTATGGAGACGATCCGTCTTATAATACAATATACTATAATATATTAATAACTATAATATTGATGTACTTAACATATCAACAGTGATACCATTGGCCCCAAAAAAAATGTGGGGCTGTCGCTGCTGGACGGGTAATTCCAGGAGATCTGGTTACCTGTCTGTATAGCCCCCAGCTGCAGACCTGTCTCCAGCTCAGTCATCCTCACCACGAAAAATTGGAGTAACAAAGACTTTGTTTGCTGCACTCTGGTGAATTCCAGCGCATGTGAGTCACAAACTAATGAGAAAGAACATCATCACCAACGACAACAGCATCAACTGCTGTTTAGTCCTGTTATGAACCTCAAATAACACCAAAGGTACATGTCGTTAAGGAGGGAGAAAACCCAAGTACCAACGTTTAGCCAATATTTATTCAATATAGATACAGAATGTACTTAGACAATAGAAACTGTGTGGTGTGGGCATTCGTTGCGGGTGCAGGGTGTCAAACAAAGTGTATGAGAAAGTGCACACACACACACACACACACACACACATCGTGCAGATTTGAGTGGCAGGAAAGCTATGTTGCATCTGTTTAGTGGTAACCTTGACTTGTGAATTGACAATGATGATTTATATTAACCTGGTCAGTACAAAAACTGTGGTGTGTGTGTGTGTGTGTGTGTGTGTTTCATTTGGACGATAAGTCAGTCACTCCTCTCTATCTCAGCACGGTTAGAGATGGTCCTATCTTCAGTGTGTCAATAGGAAGAGGGCGGTGAATAATAATTCACTGCCCTCTTCCTCCTCGCTAATGATGCTGTCTCGGTCGAGTCCCATCAGTATCTCCATTTCCCTTGACATCAAAAGGAAAGCTTGGAGGTCATCCTGAGTAAGGGAGGTTCTTCATCGGTTCTTGGCAAACTTAAAGCCTCACAGGCCCCTTGGGTAACAGATAAGGTGAGGAGGACCTAGCAGCCCACATAGCCCAACAGCATGGTAGGGATCATGGTAGAAGATTGTACTTGTACCGTGACAAGATCGGATGGCAATGTGTTCTTCCCCTGGCGTGTCACTGCCCCCCCTGTGGTGTTGTACTATAAACAAACCACACATGGACTGCATCCTACTTAGTGCACTCCGTCCTGCCGATGACTTCCTCATCGAGTGGAAAATGTGTGACTGAGTTTGTTGCTTGCTTTTAAAAAAAAAGTCTTTACAATATTACTTTTAAGACACCTTTGACTTTGCCGAAGTATTGACTCTTCTGCGTTTTTCTCAAGTCTTTTAAGTTTACACTTCATTGGAGTATCCTTGCAAAGTTCTCGTGAAGCTAATGAGGTGTCATTCACAGAACGAGTTAATTATTTATGTCAGATGAGTATCTCCCTATGAATGTCCAAAGTAGCTCATGCATAAGAAGCTCCCCTAAAAGACCAAGTACTGCTCAACAGTACCTCGGTGGTACGATGTCGGTTTCCCCCTGTAAGCGAAGACCACACTTTCGAATGACTGAAACCTGCCCTGACCTTCCTGACCTGCTCTCAACAATGTGCTGAGAGACTTGTTGTTGTTCGCTCTGGGGAAATCGGCTTCTGCACTCTCGTGGTCTCTCTCTCTCTCTCGCTCTCGCTCGCTCTCTCTCTCTCTCTTCAGGGCCTTGAGTTTGCTCACGTTCCTCTGTACTCTGATGTTTCTATGCCTCCTCCTCCTCCTCGTCACTGTCACTGTTTTCCGAACACGACACAAGACGCACTGTCACCGCAGAACAGGGAGTGGTTTTGCGTCGTTGTAGGACAGCCACTTTCTGGATGTTGCCGTCTTCTGAGCGGGAACACTTTGGGAATGGGGCTTTGAGAGGGCTTTGTTGTGGGTGGCACTTGAAACAGAACTCAAAATCGTTTTCGGCTCTTGACGGGACAGTCACGTCAGCTATGTCAACGAGCTAGCATGTGGGACCTTTCCAATATGGCGGCGACGTTGACGTACGATCCTCTGATAGCTGTACCACAGTGGTAGAACACGATAGAGAGCGAGTGGAGTGGAGAGAGAGAGAGAGAAGGAGAGAGAGATTGGCTTTTGAGATAATTATCTTATGGGGGCTCAACATGAAACCTGCAAGCCAAAGCCTACCAGAGTCCTGGAGACGCACGATTAAAAACCCAATTGTAGTGCCGGAGGAAAGGAAGGACGTAGGCAGTATAAACGAACTGTTTTTAATCCAAACAACAGGTAACACTCTCAGTGAAAAAGGCAGAATTAGTTTGCATGCGTGAGAGACTAGAACAGGAAGTTGCAACCACAATAAATGTCCCCTCTGGCCCCAGTGCCAGATCTGGTTCCCCCCACTACACAACCCACAGCAAGAGGAGAACATGAACCCCATTATGTAGTCACTACACCAGCCCCCCCAGTGTTCACCTCAATATTCAAAACCCTCGTGGCGAGGAGGGCGTATGGCCCGGCCACGGCTTGGCAGGGGGGGTAGGACGAGAGGGCGGCCCCGGCGCGGTGGCAGGGCCAAGTCCGGGGGCAGTTCAAGGTCCAAGTGGGCCGGTTTGAGGCGATCAACAGACACACACTCAGGCTTACCTCCCATGTCAACCATGAAGTTCTTGGCTCCTGCCTTGATGACACGGAAGGGCCCGTCATAGGGAGGTCGTAGTGGAGTCCTGTGGCCGTCGTGGCGGATGAAAACGTAACCCGCCGAGTGCAGCTCCGGGGGCACCCGCGAAGCAGGGGCGCCATGCTGCGTAGTCGGGACCGGGGCGAAGGCCCTGGCGCTGTCCAGCAGGGAGGCGCGCTGAGCGGAGGCGGACCAGGGCTCTGTCGACTTGGGAATGAAGTCACCGGGGACCCGCAGCGGCTGTCCGAACACCAGCTCGGCCGAGGATGACTGGAGGTCCCTCCTTAGGCGCCGTCCTAAGCCCAAGCATGACCCACGGCAGTTTGTCGAGCCAGTTGCTGTCCGTGAGGCTAGCTCGAAGGGCGGCCTTCATGGAGCGATGAAAGCGCTCAACCAGTCCGTTAGCCTGCGGGTGGTAGGCAGTAGTGCGGTGGAGCTTGACCCCCAGATTCTCTGCTACCGCTGCCCACAGTTCCGAAGTAAACTGCGGGCCACGGTCAGAGGAGAGATCAGCAGGGGTGCCGTAGCGGGAGACCCACACCGCGATGAACGCCCGGGCCCAGGTCGGGGGCCGTCGTTGAGGAGAGCGGGACTGCCTCCGGCCAGCGAGTCGTCCTGTCCACCATGGTAAAGAGGTAGGTGTAACCATGCGAGGGGGGCAGGGGTCCTACCAGATCCACGTTGATATGGTCGAACCTCCGCTCGGGCACAGAGAACTGTTCCAGGGGGGCCTTGACGTGGTGATGCACCTTGGCGCGTTGGCAGGCAGTGCAAGTGTCGACCCAGGCCCTGACGTCTCTCTTGAGCCCGTGCCAGACGAACTTCTCAGACACCAGCCGTGAGGACGGTTTCCTACCGGGGTGAGATAAGCCGTGCACCGCCTCGAAGACGGGCCGTCTCCAGTTGGCGGGGACCACCGGTCGTGGCTGACCCGTGGAGACATCGCACAGGAGCGTGGCCCCTGCGTCACTGAAGAGTACCTCCTCCAGGCGCAGCCCCGTGTCCGACGACTTGAGAGCTTGGACGGAGGGGTCGGTGGCCTGATCCACAGCCATGCGGGAGTAGTCCAAGTTCAGCTGGACCGCACCGACCACCGCCCTGGAGAGACAATCCGCGACTTGGTTGGACTTTCCAGCAACGTGCTGGATGTCTGTGGTGAACTCTGAGATGTAGGAGAGCTGGCGCTGCTGGCGGTCTGACCACGGCTCTGTGACCTTGGACATGGCGTGTGTGAGCGGCTTGTGGTCCACGTAGGCCGTAAACTCGCGGCCTTCCAGTAAAAAACGGAAGTGTCTGACCGCGAGCCACAGTCCGAGGAGCTCCCTGTCGAAGGTGCTGTACCTGCGCTCTCTGGGAGACAGCTGGCGGCTGAAGAAAGCGAGTGGCTGCCAGGCGTCGCCGACCCACTGCTCGTACACCGCACCCACAGCAAAGTCAGACGCGTCCGTGGTGAGAGCGGTGGGCGCAGAGGGTGAGGGGTGGGCCAACATGGCAGCGCGGGCCAGGGCCGCCTTGGTGTCCTGAAAGGCCTTGACACGCTCCGCCGTCCAGTCGACCGGTTGTTTCAGAGTCTTGCCCTTCTGGGCATCATACAGCGGTTGCAGGATGTGAGCAATGTGGTGGAGGAACCGATAGTAGAAGGTCACCATCCCGATGAACCCCTTGAGCTCGCTGACTGTGCGGGGGCGTGGGAAGGCAGCGACGGCTTCCACCTTCGAGGGGAGGGGGGTCACACCCTCCGCGGTGACCCGGTGCCCGAGAAAGTCTATGGCTTCCCGTCCGAAATCACACTTCGCCGGATTGACAATCAGCCCATGTTGGCTGAGCCGCGTGAAGAGGGTCCGGAGGTGGGACAGGTGCTCCTCTTCCGCGGTGCTCGCAACGAGGATGTCATCCAAGTAGACGAAGAGGAAGGGCAGGTCCTGGAGCACCGAGTGCATGAGGCGTTGGAAGGTCTGCGCCGCGTTCTTCAGGCCGAACGGCATCCGCAGAAACTCGAAGAGTCCAAAGGGCGTGACGACGGCTGTCTTAGGGACGTCCTCGGGGTGCACCGGCACCTGATGGTACCCCCGTACCAGGTCCACTTTGGAGAAAAAGCGTTTCCCCGCCAGGTGCGCTGAAAATCCTGGATATGCGGGACCGGGTAGCGGTCAGGCTTGGACGCGTCGTTGAGGCGGCGGTAGTCCCCACATGGGCGCCACCCGCCGTCTGGCTTAGGGACGATGTGTAGTGGAGACGCCCAGGGGCTGTTCGAGCGCCGAACGATGCCCACCTGCTCCATGTGCGCAAACTCTGCCCTGGCGACGGACAGCTTCTCCGGGTTGAGGCGCCTGGCCCTGGCGTGGAGGGGAGGCCCGTTGGTCTCGATGTGGTGCTCCACTCCGTGTTTCACCGTGGGCGCGGAGAAGGTGGGCTTAGTGAGGTCGGGGAATTCAGCGAGCAGCCGAAGGTACTGGTCGCTTTCGGCAAGCGTGTTGGACAACCCGCTGTAGACCGCCTCCCCCTGCGTACAGGCAAAGGAAGCGAAAGTCTGCGAGTTGACTAGGCGCCTGTTCCCCACGTCCACTAACAGGTTATGGGCGCACAGAAAATCTGCGCCAAGGAGGGGAAGTGTGACAGCTGCGACGACAAAATCCCAGGTAAAGCGTTGTCCTCCGAAGCACACGTCCACCGCTCTAGTGCCGTAAGAACGGATAGGCGTGCCGTCCGCACCCACCAACTGCGGACTCTGCTCTCCCCTCGCCACCTCCGATTTCCCTGACGGAATGATACTCCACTGGGCACCTGTGTCACACAGGAACCTGCGGCCGGAGACAGTGTCTTGTATGAAGAGCAGCCTGTTGGCGACACCAGCGCTCAGGGCCACTACCGAGCGCCGGCTCCGTCGTTTCCCGTCGGCTTCGGTCCGAAGGTGCAAGGCGAGCAGCACCGCTTGGCCTTGGCGCCAAACGTGGCATGGTAGAAACAATGGCCCGCCGCGTTACCCTGCTGGCCAGAGGGTCTGGCGTCGTCCTTCGTCCTCCTGCGACGGTCCGGTGGCGGGGCAGCCGCGGGAGCTAGCAGGTCGGGGGACCGTTGAGGCATGGCCAAGACGAAGCGGTCCGCCTCCCTGGCCAGGGCGCGGGGTCCTACGATGGTGGTGTTAGCCAGCGCCATCCTGACCTGAGCTGGCAGTGTGCGCATGAACAGCTCTGTGAAAAGGATCATGGGGTCTTCTGCACCGAGCAGGTTCAGCATCCTCTCCATGCGTGCAGAGGGCCTCTCGTCTCCCAAGTCCGACATGGCAAACAGGCGACGCACCCTCTCCGCAGTGGACAGTTCAAATGTCTCCAGGAGCAGGGCCTTGAGGCGTTGATACTTGTTTGTTGTCGGGGGGTCAGACAAAAAACCCACCACCCGAGCTGCGGTGGAGCTGCCCAACATAGCCACGGCATGGTTATACCGGTCGTCATCGTCGGTGATGTCGCTCTTGTTGAAATGCGCCTCTACAATAGCAAACCATGCAGCAGGCGTCGAGTCCCAGAACTCTGGTAGTTTGAGAGTGGGAGTGTGCGCACCACGTGTCATCCTGACAGGGGATGGTGATGGCTGCCGCTGTTGCGAACGTCTTCCTCGCCCGGTCATCTCGTTGAGTTGCAGTGTTCGCTCGCTAAGTTTTCGTAAACAAATAAATAACAAAAACGAACGTCGGGGTCACCAATGTAGTGCCGGAGGAAAGGAAGGACGTAGGCAGTATAAACGAACTGTTTTTAATCCAAACAACAGGTAACACTCTCAGTGAAAAAGGCAGAACTACTTTGCATGCGTGAGAGACTAGAACAGGAAGTTGCAACCACAATAAATGTCCCCTCTGGCCCCAGTGCCAGATCTGGTTCCCCCCCACTACACAACCCACAGCAAGAGGAGAACATGAACCCCATTATGTAATCACTACACAATCATGGAATCTCTCCACCTCTCCCCCCCACGGTTGAATGGTTGGAGAGCACAGATTAGCATCTATGACACCCGGAGTCCCTGTAAAGAGGGTGTTAAGTCCAAATGGACTCCCTTGTTAGGGCGAGAGGGAAGAAATCAGCGAAGTGAGATAGATAATGAATCTTGTCATCCGTAGGTGCAGGTTTAATGAAGACCACTGACACCACCACCGCCAACACCACCACCACCTCCACCTCCGCCAGGCCCGGGTTGAATATGTTAGGTGAGTGTTTAAGTAGCAGACTGTGTGTGTGTGTGTGTGTGTGTGTGTGTGCGTGTGTGTATGCGTGTGTATGTGTGGGTGGTAGAGGCAGGGCCGTTCGTAGCAAGTATGTATGGGCTAGCTTGCGCTGAGCTTGGCTGGAGCTAATGCTATTGCACAGGGGTGTTAATGCACTAGCGGATCGCTTTATTCGCACTTTAACTAGAAGAGAAGGAGGAACAATTCCCGGGAGGATGTGGGAGAGAGAGAGAGGAGCTCATTACCCAAACCGGGAGGACGATCTTGCCCCGAAGGACTCCAAAAAGAGTCACAAAATAACAAGAGAGCGAATAGACGAGGAGAGCGGTACATTGTTGTTGTGTTGTGTGTGTGTGTGTGAGGGAGAGAGTTATCCGTAAAGTTTTTACAGTCTTTAGCTTCCTCCGTAGCATAAAATAGCCACCAAACAGAGCCGAAGCCAGAGCGGTGTTAGCGTTAATAACACAACAAGCACTGAGGGCAGGCCGGTGTATTTTCTGATGTTTTTTTCCCGTTTGCTTCTGGACTATTCTTCCTTCCTTTTAATTCCCATATTTTATTAGTGTTATGGCTGTATGCTAAAACGGGGTAAATAAACAATATTTACTAATCCCAAGATAACCCAAATAATAAGTCAACAACAGCCAAAAATGGCCGACGAAAACAAAATGTGCATGCTAACAAATAGAAATAGAAGAGAGAGAGGGAGAGGGGGCGAGAGAGAGCCTTCCGATATATCCACCAGGGGCGGGGCTTCTGGGACGGTACGTTGGTAACGTCCGATATACTTCATCATCATCGATTTCGCAGGTTTCGGATATTGCTTTGCTTTCACATTTGTTGTCAGCAAAACCTCCATATTCTCCTTTGCGTTTTCCTCCTTCTCCTCAAGTCTGCGTTGGTGTTTCCCCCGGCGACAGCTAACTGACGTGGACTGCACCTCACAGGAAGTAAGAGATCGGAAATTGTTTTTCAGTATTTGGATGCTCGGCATCTCCCCCTAGATTAGGACGAGATGGAAAGACACACACATACACACACACACACACACACACACACACACCTGAGATGGTAATGGCCAAGGCTGTCCACTGTATTTAGCTGTTTCTTTTTAAGGCTCTCCTTCTCTCTGTTCACTCTCACACAACACACACACACACACACACACACACACACACACACACACACACACACACACACACACACACACACACACACACAAGGATGTCATAGTCAAGTTTCTCGTTACGGCATTATTTTTACCATGGCGACAAAATGACAACAGAGCAGTTGTGTAAAAAAAGTGTCCTGCACCACATGACACACCTGACCGACGACAGCATGGCTTAAATATGTACTCACGGCCAAGGTCACATTGACACGAGGCCGACCACNAAAAGAGAGAGATTTGGTGTTTCCCCCGGCGACAGCTAACTGACGTGGACTGCACCTCACAGGAAGTAAGAGATCGGAAATTGTTTTTCAGTATTTGGATGCTCGGCATCTCCCCCTAGATTAGGACGAGATGGAAAGACATACACACACACACACACACACACACACACACACACACACACACACACACACACCTGAGATGGTAAATGGCCAAGGCTGTCACTGTATTTAGCTGTTTGTTTTTAAGGCTCTCTCTCTCTCTCTGTTCACTCTCACACACACACACACACACACACGCACACGACACACACACACACACACACACACACACACACACACACACACAAGGATGTCATAGTCAAGTTTCTCGTTACGGCATTATTTTTACCATGGCGACAAAATGACAACAGAGCAGTTGTGTAAAAAAAGTGTCCTGCACCACATGACACACCTGACCGACGACAGCATGGCTTAAATATGTACTCACGGCCAAGGTATTTATGCACGAGGCCGACCACATTGTGCCACATTGACGAGAGAGAGAGAGAGAGAGAGAGAGAGAGAGAGAGAGAGAGAGAGAGAGAGAGAGAGAGAGAGAGAGAGAGAGAGAGAGAGAGAGAGAGAGAGAGAGAGAGGAGAGAGAGAGAGAGAGAGAGAGAGAGAGAGAGAGAGAGAGACTCTTTCATTCGCTTTTAGGATTAGAGAGAGATGGGAAGGGTTGCCACAGCTGAACATCAAACCATCCGCTGAAATGATAGATCACTCTGTGAATGCATGTAGGAACCTCGGTTTAGCTTATCGTTGATTTATCATTCAGGCAAGGCGAGTTGACGCTTGTAAACATTCAAACATTTTTAAACATTTATGGGTTTTTGGTTTTTTTCAATTAATGGGGTTTTTTTTGGCGGGAGGGGGTGGGGGGGGAACACCACAACAGCAAGAAGAAGAAGAAGTGTTTTGCTGGTGCTGCGCGCAGCTCCGGGTTAATGGCGCGGAACGCCGGCGTTCATTTTCCACCACATCAACTCGTCATCCCGAGATGTTGCCGGAGCAGCCCGGGAACGCCGCCATAATAATACAGTAATAATAATAATAATCATTTACAAATTCCCTCTCAACTGTGATGTGGATTTACATCACAATAAATTAGCTTGTTGTTGTGCCACGCCACCACTATCGGTGTTTCTCCTGCACGTACAATCTACATTTACATTTACATTTAGGGCATTTGGCAGATGCTTTTATCCAAAGCGACTTACAAATACTGTTAAAAGAGACAGCAATATACAGTATATCGCTGTGGTACGTGAAGATAAAAATATAATACGAGTAAGATAAAATCACACCATGTTTTGTCAACCCGTTTCCTAACAGTGGCCTAACAATCAAGAGTACTCAAGGGTTAAGCGACCACTTTCCGATTCCGATGGCGTCTATGTATTTTCCATTTGCTCGCAATTTAGGCCACTGAGGATCATGTCTGAAATGTCAAAGGCGTGTGTTTTGAGATCGCCTGTCTACTCTCCAACTCCATTCATGCCTCCTCGAATATGAAAGCCTTTTATTTCTGTTGCTCAGACAAAAGTGACGTGAAAATGACACCCATATGAGATGTAGTTCTGAATGCTCGTTCCTCTCCTCCCTCCTCCTCAGCTCTTTGTCAGGAAGAATGTTTCACCGACACGCAGAGCAGCCCATGATGGGTCGGGAGTTAAGTGCCGACCTCCTGAAAGGCTCCATCTCCTTATATAATATCTCTCCGTTCAATGTGCCAAATTTGGCGGTGAATCTGGTGAATTCGGTGAGAAACCATCGCAGAATTCTGTGGTATGCGTGGGATATACACACACTACTGGATACAGACAGAGAGATCAATAGAGGAATAGGTCCATGGATACATACTGACAGACACACACACACACACAGACAGAGAGGATGGATAGATACACATGCTGATAGATGGACAGATCGATGTATAGATAGATAGAGGGATAGATAGTCCTACCTTCTCCTTTTTTTTGCACGCGAGCTAACCTGTATGTACTGTGTGTTTGTGGCGCTGCGACAAGTACAACACAGGATAGCAACAGCGTTCAGAAGAACGGGAGCAGTGACCGAAGCCTTGCCGAAGAACTACTTGACCTCAATGTAGCCGAGTCCTCGTACGAGGGACGGACTCGAACAATCACTCTTATAATGAATACCCTTGGGAAGTGGAGGCCTTCTTAAGTGTAGAAAAATAGGTTTCCGTTTGTCACGTGTATGCGGTCTGTGTAGCGTCAACGTGGGGAACAAACGCACCTTTTTCTTCATGCTTTCTTGTTGGTTTCAATTGTTCACTTTGCAAAAGATAAATCGCTTCGTCGTTGCTGCTCATTGTTGGGAAATAAGTGTGTGTGTGTGTGTGTGTGTGTGTGGAACACGTTTCCCGCTAACTGTATTTCACAACAAAGTGCTCAGCAGCGGCGGCGGCGGCTGCGGTGTACATTACCAGCAATGCGTCTCTGCTAATGCGGTTATACTTGTTTATCAAGGCCCCCGGATCCATCCGTAGCATCGCGTCACCGTATCAAATGTCGTTTTGTAAAATAAAATAAAAAAGATTCAAGTGCGCTCATCGATTGCACATTTATTATTCATACGATCGCTTTACGAGTCGCCTCGTGAAAAAAACCAACAACGGACGGCAGCTATCGTTTCCACTTTGGAGTCTCACGATCACAGTTTGCGGTTTCGCTCCGATTAATTGCGCGGGAACATCTCTCTGCAGGTGTACGGGATCGCATCGGGAGATTTTAAACTAATTGAACGTCGTAAAGTTTGGAGGAAGATAAAAAGTCCAGGGTGAAATATGACTCGTGTCCTTTCTTATCCGCGGTGTTTATTGGAGATATCGACCGTAAAGCACTTTTATAACTCATTATCCAATGAGTTGGCGTGCCAGAAAATATGAAAGTTCCCATGCTTTTATTAGCCCTGGCTTAATGGCAAATTATATTGTTTCAGTTCCGCCCTCCTTCACCTAAAAAGATTTAGTGACCAAAATAAAACCTTTTCTTTCTTTCTTCAGACTACCCGCCGTTATGAAACATGTGCTATTGTATAGTACACTATCTGGGACCAGGGGGACATAACCGCTCCTGAGATGTGTTTCTGTCTGCACATTTTGAAGATTTACGACAAATGTGTCTCAGTTTCATAGACTGACCTCCATTTCAGACGCTTTTGAAGAGAACCGGAGATCGTTAACGTAAACACGTCCATGTCACAGTTCGTCAACCTGAATACCAAGTGGAATCGTGCGATTTATCAGCATGTGTGTGTGTGTGTGTGTGTGTGTGTGTGTGTGTGTGTGTGTGTGTGTGTGTGTGTGTGTGTGTGTGTGTGTGTGTGTGTGTGTGTGTGTGTGTGTGTGTATACAGTTCAAACCGCAAAATCTGTCGTAATATACAATTTATTGAAAATAAAAGTCAAACTACTAAAAATAAAAGTGTGTGTGCCTGTTTGTGTTGTGTGTGCGTGTGTGTGCCTGTGTGTGTGTGTGTGTGTGTGTGTGTGTACGCTTCCAAACCCTGTAAAATCTGTCGTAATATGCAATTTATTGAAAATGAGCAGTATAAAAAAGTAAAACTACTAAAAATATAAGTGTGTGCGTGCATGTGTGTGTGTGCGCGGAGCACACATTAATAAAGCATTGTTGCCTCGCAGTTTATTAGCTGATCTGTCCTCTAATGATTTCCCACACGGTAACTTCAGGGCTCCTAGCCCTCTCTTCCGGGGAGGGGAGGGGGAAGGGAGTGGGGGGGGTCCCGGGACAGCTGTTAAGAAGATATTGGCTGAGACTGCAGCGGGCCGCTGATCCGGCTGACACAGTTGTTTACTGTGAGACCGGGGAGACAAGTCCTGACCCATGTAGCTCTCTCTCTCGCTCTCTCTCTGTCTCTCTCTCTCTCTCTCTCTCTCTCTCTCTCTCTCTCTGTCTCTCTCTCTCTCTCTGTGTGTGTGTCTCTCTCTCTCTCTCTCTGTCTCTCTCTCTCTGTGTGTGTCGCTCTCTCTCTCTCTCTCTCTCTCTCTCTCTCTCTCTCTCTCTCTCTCTCTCTCTCTGCGTCTCTCTCTCTGTGTGTGTGTGTGTGTGTGTGTGTGTGTGCGTCTCTCTCTCTCTCTCTGTCTCTCTGTGTGTGTGTGTGTGTGTCTCTCTCTCTCTCTCTTCCTCTCTCTCTGTTTTTCATTTATTTCACACTTTTCTCGAGGCACTAAAGTACTTCATGGCAAAATGTAATTTACTATTTTTGGAAATTTAGCAGATATGTCTGTTGTTGTTTTTATTATTATTATTATGATTATTATTCATATTAGATGCTTTTGGCCAATGGGATGGTGGAGGAGGTGGTTGTGGTGTGAGCGTTGTGTGGGTGTATGGTGTAGTTGTGGTGTGGGTGTGTTGTATGTGGTGTAGTTGTGGTGTAGTTGTGGTGGTGTGGGTGTGTGGTGTAGTTGTGGTGTTCAAGTTTCAAGTGTTTTAGTCACTTCACAGTTTACACAAGTATAAGCAGTGAGTGAAAATCTTACGTGCAAAACACCCGACAGCCGACCGCAGTTCAAATACAAATAGAAATAGAAATAGAATAGAAAACTATATTAACAAGTTATAAAAAATCTAACAAAAGAAAACTGTATAAGATAAAATAAAGTGTCAAAATATTAAGGGGAGCAATACAAATATAAATCAATGTAATAAAATATACATTGTTATATTTTGACATTCACAGAATGTCACAGAATACTTCCTCAGACAGTCACACCAGAACACACTAGAACAACACTAGCACCAGCAATTAGCACCCGGACTAGCACTAGTAGTAACACTAGCACTAGCAGTAACACTAGCACTAGCACTAGCAGTAACACTAGCACTAGCACTAGCAGTAACACTAGCACTAGCACCAGCAGTAACACTAGCACTAGCAGTAACACTAGCACTAGCACTAGCAGTAACACTAGCACTAGCACTAGCAGTAACACTAGCACTAGCAGTAGCACCGGCACCAACACTTAGCACTACTACCAGCACTTGCACCAGGACTAGCACTAAGCAGTAGCACTAGCAGTAACACTTAGCACTAGCACACCAGAGCTAGCACTAGCAGTAGCACTAGCACTAGCAGTAACACTTAGCACTAGCACTTGTTCAGCAGCCTGATGGCCTGACTGTGGAAGCTGTCTCTGAGTCTGCTCACTTGATACTGCGGTATCGCCTGCCTGACGGTAGAAGTGTGTACAGTTCGTGGCTGGGGTGGTTATTGTCTTTAATAATCCGTTTGGCCTTGGCCACGCACCGCCTGGTGTATATATCCAGGAGGGAGGGAAGCTCACCTCCAACGATGTACTGGGCCGTCCGCACCACCCTCTGTAGTGTTCTACGCTCCAGTGCGGTGCAGTTCCCGTACCAGACGGTGATGCATCCTGTGAGAACACTCTCGATGGTACAGGAGTAGAATGTTCTGAG
>PIJE02003033.1:0-2500 GCA_002895965.2 Coryphaenoides rupestris | reverse complement strand
TGACTGTACTGTGGTCGATGTTGTGTTGTTTTATCCGGGTCCAACTCTGTCTGCGTGCCCGTTGGTCGGTTCAAGAGATGCCTTGTACAGCAGCCAATAACGACAATTTGTGTGTGTGTGTGTGTGTGTGTGTGTGTGTGTGTGTGTGTGTGTGTGTGTGTGTGTGTGTGTGTGTGTGTGTGTGTGTGTGTGTGTGTGTGTGTGTGTGTGTGTGTGTGTGTGTGTGGTCGGGGGGGAGGAGGACGCTAGCTGAAATTAGCATGTTCGCTTGGCCTTTGAAGTGAAATCAGGGCTTCATGACTTATGATTCATGACAATAATTGAATCTGATAGTGTTCATTGTGCTTATGAGTTTATGAGTATCTATTAATTTGGGAATGTGTGACGACCGTTGCGAAGATCGGAATGATCTTTTGCAAACTGAAATGATTCCTTCTTCTCTGGTCCAATAATAGACTCAAAATGATAATAATTCTTCCGATATAGCTTAGAGATGAGGGGTTTGGAAGCAACTAACTGGAAGATGTATCAGATGTGTTGGAAAAAGTCTTGGAACTTTGTTAAAAGCCACTTCCCTAACACTACGTCTACAAGACGGGAATGATCCATAACAGGGGGTTATGTTGCAAATAAAAAAGTAAAATAAAAGTTAAGTTAACCAAGTCTTAATTGAGCCTGGAACGCCCAACGTGCCAGGCGTCCCAGAGGCTGGAAACTCAGCTCCCAGACTGTTGCCCTGTGGGCCAAGGACTCCATTTTGTGATTTGAGGACAAAAAGAGAAAAGAGAAGAAGAAGACAATAAAACTGGCGACTCAGCAGAGATCAAAATCACATGACACGGGCGGGACGGGAGGAGGAAGAAGATTGCATCCCGTCTTTTTTCTTTTTCTTTCCTTTTTGTGCTTTCCCTGCAATATTCCGATGACTCCCGTGTCCTATTAGGAACCCCCCCCACCACCAGCCCCCACCACTCTCACACCGTTGCCACGGCGGCAGCGCCTCCTCCTCCTCCTCCTGTCCTGTTCCCGCCGCCGGTGCCTCGCAGCCGACCCGACAAGAACAGAGATCGCGGCGCTCCCAGAACCACACAATTACAATATTTATGAGGACCACCGTTAATGGAAAGACCAGTTCATCCCTCGGTCCCTCGCTTGCTCTATCTCTCTCTCTCTCTTTCTCTCCCTCTCTCTTTCTCTCTTTCATTAATTCCCTCCCTATCTCTTTCTTCACCTAATTATCTCCCTCTCTCTCTCCCTCTCTCACTTTCCACCTCTCCCTCATTCACTCATTCTCTCCATCTCTCTTTCGACCCCTCCCCACTCTCTCTCTCTCTCTCTCTCTCGCTCTCTCTCCCCCCTCCCTCTCTCTCCCCCTCTCTCTCTCTATCCAACCATCTCTCTCTCTCTCCCCCTCTATACCCCCCCCCCCCTCTCTCCCCTCTTCCTCCCCGCCTCTATCTCTCTATGGTATCCATCTCTTGGCTGTCGTAACGCACCCCTCACTGTATTTCCTGAATATATATATTGTAATGGGAATTGTGGCAGCAGCATGGGTGTGTGTGTGTGTGTGTGTGTGTGTGTGTGTGTGTGTGTGTGTGTGTTGTGTGTGTGTGTGATGTGTGTGTGTGTGTGTGTGTGTGTGCTGTGGTGTGGGGGTCAATCTTTTTCCGCGACACGTACGCTGACGCCATCCGACACACGTGTGCTGAATAAATACGTTTACACGTTTACAAAAGACGAGGAATAAGTGCCACCCCCCCTCCCCCACTCATGTAAGCCCTTTACACTAAATCACCCAAATTGATTGAAAAATGAAATGACCTTAAGAGAGACAAGAGTGGGAGAGAATGAGAGAGACATAGGAGGAGAGAGAGAGAGAGAAGAGGAGAGGGGGTGAGGGGAGAGAGAGGAGAGGGGTAGAGGGGGAGAGAGAGAGAGAGAGGGGTAGAGGGAGAGAGAGGAGAGGGTAGAGGGAGAGAGAGGAGTTGGGAGATGAGGAGGAGAGGGGGTAGAGGAGAGAGAGAGGGGAGAGGAGAGGGGTAGAGGGAAGACGAGAGGGGGAGAGAGAGGAGAGGGGTAGAGGGAGAGAGAGAGGAGGAGAGGGGTAGAGGGAGAGAGAGGAGAGGGGTGGAGTAGAGGGAGAAGAGGAGGAGAGGGTGAGGGGGGAGAGAGGAGAAGGGGTGAGAGGGGAAGAGTGGAGAGAGGAGAGGGGTAGAGGGAGAGAGAGGAGGAGGGGTAGGGGAGAGGAGGAAGGAGGGGTAGAGGGAGAGAGAGGGAGAGGAGGGGTTCGAGGGGGAGAGAGAGGAGAGGGCGATGAGAGGCTAGATAGAGGAGAGGAGAGGAATCGAGGAGAGAGGGGTAGAGGGAAGAGAGAGAGGAGGAGAGGGGTCGAGAGGGTGAGAGAGGAGGTTAGAGGGAGAGAGAGGAGAGAGGTAGAGGGAGAGAGAGTGCAGAGGGTAGGGAAGATCAGAAGGGTCGAGGGAAGAGAGAGGAGAGGGGT
>PIJE02003032.1:32725-35225 GCA_002895965.2 Coryphaenoides rupestris | reverse complement strand
AAAAAAAAGAAGAACAACAACAGAAATGGCGTGATAATGGTGTGGAGGTAGTCGTGCTGTGAGGCGAACCAGCAGGGAACGCATCGCGGCGGCGTGGAAGAGGGTAATGTTCAATTCTTTCCCAGACGGACCATGAAATGGACATTATTAACGCGGCCTCGTTGACTCACCGGGCAAATGGACGACGGAACCAATCAGTGGAATTGATCATTTAGCTGTGGGGAGCTGTGGGTTTCCGATTGGATAGGATGGATGGATGAACGGACGGATGGATGCCGTTGGCTGATGCGGAGGCGTCCGCGTTAGGAATGTACTTAAATGACTGTTGATCACAAGGAATCGGTGAAGGATAGAGGTCGTCAAAATAAAGAAACGTGTGTGTGTGTGTGTGTGTGTGTGTGTGTTGTGTGTGGTGTGGCTTTGCAGTTCAACCTGTCAACCTGCTCCCCCCTGATAGGTGTGTGTGTGTGTGTGTGTGTCTGTCTGTGTGTCTGTGTGTGTGTGTGTGTGTGTGTCTGTGTGTGTGTGTCTGTGTGTGTGTCGGTCAGGTGTCTGGTTGGATGTGTGTGTGTGTGTCTGTCTTGTCTGTCTGTTGGCGTGTGTGGTGTGTATGTGTCTGTCTGTCTGTTACGTGTGTGTATGTGTATGGTCTGTCTGCATGTGTGTGTGTGTGTCTGTCTGCATGTGTGTGTGTGTGTGTGTGTGTGTGTGTGTGTGTGTGTATGTGCTTACCCCACCCCCCCTGCCCCACCTCACCAGGGAGCAGGGTAGCGGGGGGGCGGGGGGGCGGAGCCATAGCCGGAGCTAACAAAGATTAATCTCCTCCACTTACCCATCCATGACTGTTTACTCTCTCGGCCCGTCTGCGGAGGATAAACACTTTCCACGGTGATTACTTCCCCCCCCCCCGTCCGCTGACTCCGCCCCCCACCCCCCCCCCACCCCCCCTCCCCGCGCGCCCTCCCGTACCTCCGTAGCGATGGGGGTGTTGCTTCCTACGTGTTCGCGTCGGCTTTTCTATTTATCGTGGTTCATTTTTCATACTTTACGTCATGCGCCACGACGAGGTCTACATGGATGAGTGTATTGCATGTATGCCGAAAAATTGAATATGTTTATGTTGTTTCCATCGGGGCTGCAGGAGGATATAGAATGGAGGCTGTATAGCGGGTTAGGCCTAGGTTTGACTCTCAGTAGAAAGGTTCTTGGTTCAAATCCCGTCAGCATCCTCGAGCAAGATGCCCCTTCACCCCTACCTGCTTCCATAGAACCTATACAGAAAAACAACAACAAGAACAATCATGATAATAATAATAATACCAATGTTCTTCTTATTTTCTTTTGACAATCTCGGTCGAAATCTTTGTGCATTCTTGACGCTCACCCTGACCTGTTGCAACAACGTGTGCTCCACCCTACCGGGCGGTTAGGGGGGACGGGGGTCAGGGGTCAGGGGTTAGGGGTTTGGTTTCAGGGGTCAGGGGTCAGGGGTCAGCGGTTCAGAGTCCTGAGCCCCTAACAGATGGTAGCTTCACCCCCGTCTCCCTCCCACCCTCAAAACCGTCAATGAACTTGGAGGCGGCAGAATGAGTCAGCCTCCACAGTTTTCTTGGAGTTTCTCGGAGCTGCAGGCTACATGGCAAAGTCAAGACGGCCCTCGCACGGAATCCATTTTATTCCGTGGGAGAGAAAGCGGGAAGCGAAAGAAAAACCCCAAAATCGAAGAAGAAAACAACCATATCTGGCTCTCCCATCTGATCGTACATTACCTTCTGTCCGAGTGACTGCTTTCCTCCGTCTGTTTGTACTCCGAGAGAGAGCAGAGAGAGAGAGAGAGAGAGAGAGAGAGAGAGAGAGAGAGAGAGAGAGAGAGAGAGAGACAGACAGACAGACAGACAAGGACAGACAGAGCTAGCCTCTTAATCAACTGCTGGGCAAACAAAAGGGAAAAAGGCAATTTTTCTTCTTCTGGTTCTCGGTGAACACCTATTGATGGCTGCTGCTGCTGCGGCCGCTGTGTGGACCGCCGAGCGTTAGACCACGGCGAGCGTAAACCACGGCGGGCGGGAAACGTGCTGATGCGCCGGAAGGTGATGGGCGGCGGGAAAAGAAAAAAAAGAAAAAGAGACGAAGGAACGAAAATTGTTCCCCCGACGGTTAAGATGTTAATCTGTAGAATCGGTCGATGTCGACGTTGATGTTGATGCTGTTGACTCGGAGGCCGGTCCAGTGCTCTTCAAATGAAAGGTTTGGAGCAAAAGAAAAACATGAAATATAAAGGAAGAGATTGCATCGCTTGCTGCTTCACGCTTGTCTGTCTGCTGTGCTGAGGCGCCATAAATCGCGGAAGCTTATTTAAATATTTTAGCGTTTTATATTTGCATGGTAAATGGTTGCATGGATTACATTTATATCATCGCTTTTATCCAAAGCGCTTCACAGTATTGCCTCACGTTCACCCATTCATACACCGACGGCGGTGCCAACCATGCAAGGTAAC
>PIJE02003032.1:25225-27725 GCA_002895965.2 Coryphaenoides rupestris | reverse complement strand
CAACACATGTACTCTTTGTAAGTCTGCCAAATGCCCCAAAATGTAAAGTCGTCGCTCCGCAGATGCTTGTATCCATGGTGACTTGCGCTGAATTCAGATACGGGTCGGATGTCTTGTTCACGGGGAGATGCCGAACACTGGGAATCGAACCCACGTGTTGAACACTTTAACCGCTCCCTCCCCTCCGTGGTCCTCCGTGCCATCTATCTGATTCCAGGAGAAACAACGAAGTACTTGGAAAAAGCACTTGAAGAGGGACTTGAAGAGTACTTGATAAGATTAGAAGAAGCAGCAGCAGCAGCAGCAGCAGCAGCAGCAGCGGCAGCAGCGGCAGCAGCGGCACTGTGATATTGGATCAATCCATTATTCATAGCAATCAATGGTTGGAGTGTGAGTGAGTCCAGAGATGCTCTCTCTCTCTCCTCAGACACGGCCGCGTGCATCAGGCTAACACCTCCACCACCCCTGCCGCCGCCGCCGCCATCGTCTCCTCTGCTCTGAACCAAACGCACCTGAAAGCTATCGACCTCGCAGGCTGCATCGATACAGCGCAGTCGCTCCAGGAATAGACAGCCGACACAAAACATGACCCCCGACCGACACAGACACACACACACGTCTCACTTTACAGCTTTAGTTTAGTTGATTTATAGTGATTTTTTAGAGATCAACATTGTATTGCTATTGGTACAACTGCAATGCGTCTTAAAAAGCGACTCGATATCAGACGTCAGCCCGGTCCCCTGCGGTGAATGTTTGTGACGCAGCTTTGTTTTTTTCCGCAAAAACCTTTCTCACTGACGTTTAGAAGTATTTAGAAATATTATGTTTCATGGCCATTTGTGGCACTGCAATGCGTCTTACTTAAAAAGCCACTTGACATCCCAGTCGGTCCAGTCAGCCTCCCGTGGTGGATGTTTGAGACGCACGGTTGACGACCGTGAAACAAACATTGAACCGTTGAGCGGCGGCGCCACAGTGCCCCCTGCTGGCCACGCACACACACACACACACACACACACACACACACACACACACACACACACACACACACACAGCATCACACAAGCTTGCATGCAGCTCCCCCCCCCCCCCCTGTCCTCTCCCCCATACACACACACACACACACACACACAGACACACACATACTCTTTTTTGATATTCATAAAGCAGCTTTTGCAGAGCTACCGTATTTTATGGTGATAGTTGGTGCAGGAAGCGAGGCCTGGTGACAGCACTCAATCTGTTGAATGAGTTCTCTGGCAGCTGACTTTAGAGGAGGAAATGGGCCGTCTTCTGCAGACATTAGATTCAATCTAACAACCCTGTGTGTGTGTGTGTGTGTGTGTGTGTGTGTTTTGAAGATGAGAGAGAGAGAGCGAGAGAGAGAGAGAGAGAGAGAGAGAGAATCATACCCTATATGCCACTGTAGTGAAAGAGAAAGTGTGTTTAGGAGAGACGTTGCAACATCAGTGTGTGTGTGTTTGTGTGTGTGTGTGTGTGTGTGTGTGTGTGCATGTCGACATGCAACATCAGTGTGTCTGTGTGTGCGTGTGTGTGTGTGTGTGTGTGTGTGTGTGTGTGCGTGTGTGTGTGTGTGTGTGTGTGTGTGTGTGTGTGTGTGTGTGTGTGTGTGTGTGTGTGTGTGTGCATTTACACGTGTGAACCAAAAGCCGAAGACACTTAATACTAAAGCCCAGCAGCAGGTGGGTGAAAGAAACTCCAAAACATAACTCAAGCTTGAGGGGGACGGAGGCAGACGACGACACACCGGTCTGTGTTTGTGTGAACACAGGAGGACAGAGCAGAGAACACAGCGGTGGTTATTATTAGCATTAGTATTATTATTATTATCATTATGATGATAACACGCTCAACTAACTCTCCTCCAATATCCTTCCCTTCCCTTCCCTTCCCTTCCCGTCCGGTCCTCAGAAAGTGTGCCAATCTCCTGTGTTGATTTCTTTCGGAGAGTTTAGCGGCCCGGTGGTGATCAGGAGTGCCGCTGTACACACGAGACCATTATCTCCTCTGAAGCCGCAGACAAACACCGTCCTTGGAAGTGAGGTGCATTCAGCTGCAAATTATTCCCGACGGAAAATAAAAAGGAAGAACTCTTTAATTAATTAATGAGACTAAAAGATAAGATGTACGGAGTCGGTTTTCTCATTTAAATTAAATTCATGAAAGCTATATTGGCATGAACGTCATAGCAACGGTATTGCCAAAGCCACGTACTACCGCGGAATGTGTGGTAGTTTTTCATTGTTTGTATATTTTCGAAACTCAGGGAACATTAAGATGAATTTGTTGAATGAAGATTCTCTAGTTTCAACATATTTTGTACATTTGGTTAGGAAGTTCTGTCTCTGCTTTCTCTCTCTCTCTCTCTCTCTCTCTCTCTCTCTCTCTCTCTCTCTCTCTCTCTCTCTCTCTCTCTCTCTCTCTGGTCTCTAAGCTCTCTGATGGCTCCATGCTACTGCGACAGAGGAGCGATCGA
>PIJE02003032.1:24143-25200 GCA_002895965.2 Coryphaenoides rupestris | reverse complement strand
GAATAAAATCACTCAGACCATCACTACACTGCAGCCTTGACACTGTTCAACACAGATTCTGATGAAGGGAGAGCCGGGCAGGCGCTACACAGAAGAGAGAGAAGAGAGAGGAGCAGAGAGAGAGAGAGAGAGAGAGAGCAGAGAAGAGAGAGAGAGAGAGTTATATCCATCTCGCACTAAAGAGGGCGGGAGGGAGCAGGGAGGAGAGAAGGAGGGAGGGAGGGAGGGAGATAGAGAGAAAGACTGGTTTGATAGCAGTGTAAAGACAGACAAGAGAGAGATAGAGTAGGCAGGAGCGAGGGCCGTGTGTGCATTGTGTGTGTGTGTGTGTGTGTGTGTGTGTTGCGCTGCATTGTGTGCTGTGTGTGTTGTGTGTTGTGTGTGTGTGTGTGGTGTGCGTGGCGTTGTGTGTGTGTGCCAGTCCAGTGCTTGTTAATTACGGATGCGGTCGCCAGGGTCTTCTGCTGCTTCACCCGCAGCGCGGTTGTAAACTCACGAAAAACATTCCTAACAACGACCACATCCGGCCTGGCACTCCACGCTAGCATTGAGCGAGCCTGTTGTGTGTTGTGTGTGTGTTTTCGTGTGTGTTGTGTGTGTGTGTGTGTGTGCGCGTGCGCGTGTGTGTGCGTGTAGCCAACCAGTAAACGTAATCCGGCGACTTGAAAGCCGCGAGCCGCTTGTTGAGGAACATGCAAAACGTCGCGGCCGTCACCTGTGCAGGCAGCGCGGGACCGGCGGGCCCAGTCTGACGGGCTTGACGGTCGGGGAGCTGTAGCCCGCAGCGCACAGCGGCGTTGCCAAGCGCTATGGAGACCGGTAGCAGAAAAACACACAACATGGCCGCCAACACGCACGGGCCGCCGCGGCAAGCAGCAGCAGCAGCAGCGCAATTGCCGACGGCAATGGCTGTGTTCTGTATGCTAAAAAATATAAGATATCAGGATAAAGATAAGATAAGATAAAAGTCATATATATCCGAAGGAAACTCCCATGTCAGAGCTTGCTCAAAACTACAAACAACATATGGTTTTTACAAGAGTAAAAATAATACATA
>PIJE02003032.1:7500-14118 GCA_002895965.2 Coryphaenoides rupestris | reverse complement strand
TGTGTGTGGTGTCTCGTGTGTTGTGTAAGCGCGGCAGCGCAGATCAAAGCGGTCGCCGCTGGTGTCAAAAGCGCACGCAAAAAAAAAGGGGAAAATACACGAAAGGAAGTAACTCGGCGGACATTTTATGCGTCACTCGAGCAGACGCGATCCAGATGGGACGTCTCTTCATGTGCGTTGCGGGTATACTGTATGTACGTACGTTTGAGGGAAGAAGGACAGACCAAAAAAAACACCAAGAGCCCACTAAAATGCGTGAAGAAACGAAACGATCAAACTTCAAAAAAGCGGCGACATTTTAGCTTTAACCTCCGAGGATCGCCCCGTTACACTTCGCGACCTTGACCCCTTGGCAAATCCGCAGCTTCTCACAGGCCTGGTGGGTTTTAAACCTCCCCGCACCCCCCCCCGCCCCCGCTGTGTTGCCGCGGAGGTGCTGTATTTATAGACTGTGTGTCTGACTGGATACCAGCGGCCACCTGTTCCCCGTCACTTTCCTGGTTCCAATTAAAACCACAACGCGGCACCGGACCGCGACCGTCGCTCGTTAACTGCCATGACCAACGAGTCCAAACGAGTCCGGCTGACCTGAAGTCGAGATCTCGCTTCTAAGACCGACCTCTGTGAGACCGAGTAAAACGGGCAGCCTTGTAGGCCGACCGTACCGTCTTTGGGAAGCAAGTCGTAACAAAATGACGTGATTGCCGAGAACACAAACAAACGCCGAACGAAGTCAAACGTCTTTTTCATATTTGTCCTTCATTCTTCTTCCGGCACTCGCTTCGAGAACACTTCTGGCTAGACGAATCTCCGAAGACGAAGACTGAGGCAATGTGTGGAATTTGTTTGGTTCGTTAGAAGATCGAGGGGGAGGGGGGGCGGGTGGGGGACGTGATTTATTTATATTCATTTATTCCCGCAAACGGGGTTTCTGATTGCCCGGTCTCCTTCTTGGAGACCCCACCGTCTGCTACCAAACCGAACTGCAGTTGAGTGTAAACCAACGAAATTTGCGCTCCGCAATAGAGATAATATATAGTCGTGAGATGCTGCTTGAAAGACACATCATGCAACTCTCGTGTAGCTGCTATCAAAACACTCCCTCGACACAGCAAAAAGGATGTGATTTTTTTTGAGTGGGCTGCCTTTGCAGTTTGTCCGCGACGGAAGGCCGGGAGAATCCCGATAAATATCGACCCCAGGCCCCGGCGCGTCTCCGCCCTCCTCCCTCCGTCACTCACCACCCACTGACTTCCACCGAGGGGGGGCTTGTGGGCGGCGTCGGTCGGTGCTGGTTGGCTGGCCCTGACCTCGTCGACACGCGAGACTTCAACTCTATCAAAACTCGTAATTGAGATTCCCGGGATCATTTGTTGCCTAATGAAAAGGAATGTCTGAACCGTGACGGAGCCTTGCAGGAGTGAGTGGCAGAGAGACACACACAAACACACAGAGAGAAGAAGACGAGGAGAGAGAGAGAGAGAGAGAGAGGGAGAACGAGGGGAGAGAAGGAGAGAGAGAGAGGGGAGAGAGGGAGGGAAGGAGAATGCTGAGACAGAGAGGAGAAAATGAGAGGGCCAAAAGAGAATGGAAAAGGATGAAAAGAGAGAGAATATAGGAGAGAGAAAGAGAAGAAGAAACAAAAAGGGAAGAGAAGAAGAGAATGAGAGAGCAACAAAGAGTAATGAAAACCAAAGCGCAACACATACAAGAGAGAGAGAGAGAGAGAGAGAGAGAGAGAGAGAGAGAGAGGAACAGCTTTAGAGAAAGCAGTTTGAAATGGTGACCTCCCAGCTCTGAGTACTGTAGCAGCTAAATTAGTGAATTCAGTGTGTGTGTGTGAGTATTGTGTGGGTGTGTGTGTGTGTGTGTGTGTGTGTGTGTGTGTGTATGTGGTTGTGTGCACTTGTCTGTCTGTTAGTGTGTGTGTCAGTATAACATCTAGTTTGTAGGTTCGAGGGAGACAGACCAGAGAGTAATTGCTGCACCGTGTTTGAAGTGGCAAGGGCGCGAAAAAACACGCAACAGAAACCACATCCCTGCTTTACACGTATACAGACTAATAAAGCGTCTTCTATATCCCAATATAGACACACACACACGAACACACACACACACACACACACACAAACAACACACACAACACACACAAACACACACAACACACACAAACACAACACAACAAACACACACTTACACGGACGCAGCACACACAACACACGACGCACACACACACAAACACACACTTACACGGACGCAGCAAACACACACGACCGCACCCACACAACACACACACAACACACACTTACACGACGCACACACCACACACGCACACAGCACACACACACACACACACACACAACACACACACGCACACACACACCACACACACACACAACACCGCACACACACACAAACACACACTTACACGGACAGGCACACACAACACACACCACACCACACACCACACACAAACACAACACTACAGACGCAAGGGCACACACAGGACGGACAACAACACACACAACACAAGGACGCACAAACCTGCCACGGAGCACACACTCGCACACACACACACACACACACTATGGATGGACACACACACACACACACACACACACGTGCGACACATACACACAAATGTCCTCAATAGTCAGGACCGGGGCGGGTCCAGGGGGCGCGGGTCAGCAGATGAGCAGCAGATGAGTGTATTTTCGAACCCGAAAAAAAACCCACCAGAACCCCCCGGAACCACCAGAACAGCGGCAAACCACCATCAGCCCCTTCCTCTGGTCCCTCACAGGGGCCCAAGACACGGCCTATACGTCGCGGCGGCGGCGGGGGCGGCGTTAAGACCACGCAGTCAATTAGTTTCTTTTCCCAAAAGCCAAATTGCTCCATTTAGTTTGCTAAGTGCGCACACTTTGCTTAAAAGCCAAGTTTTCGAGGAGCGTGTGAGAAGTTTGTTTTTTTCGCGGAGAGCCGCTGAAGCTCTCAAGTTCATTAGCGGCGTCAAAAACCGACAGCATGTCTGGTGTGTGTGTCGACGGCCAAAGTGCTGCGCAATTATCACAAACACACACACACACAGCTACGCCAAGAGTACTTTATTTAAAAAATAGCGCAGACAAAATAAGTACCGAGATTAGAACTGCTTAGCAACATCACCGCCGCGGACTAAAGAACAAATTAGGTTGTGCTTAATTCTGTAAAAAATAAACATGTGAACATAAATTCCTTAATAAGCCGGGTGTACGGTAAATACATAACAGCTTGTTGAGATGCAGCCAGCCAGCCTCTTTATTGGCTCTTTGGAACTCAGCTTAAAATCTGGTCTCTAAGTCACTTAATCTGCCTCATCCATCATGGCGATAGAGCCGTGTCAGGAACACGAAGACGCAAAAACCCACAACGGGGTTCCAGCGAGGCGATCGGCTCGGCTCGGCCCCCGGGAAACATCTGGATCGGGATCCTATAACAACACCCCCCCCCCCGCCCACCCTATCCCACCTCCAACCACCTCACCACCACCAGCAACAGCACCACCAGCTCCACCACGACTTCTCTGGACCGGAGTGGGAAATACAGCGCAGCCCGACGTTCGGCCCGTGCGTTGCCGTAGATACGACGGCGATGAAGGATGATGATGTAACTTTGGAAAGGTGGGGGTAACAAACCCCCAAACTCTCACACACACACACACACACACACAGACACACACATGCCCCCTCGCCCCCCCCCCCCCCGGTGTTGCAGCTGGGACAACATTCCCCCCTCTGAGACGCCTTGACTTGTCCTATCGACTTGGTGTTGAAAGCACCGAAGAGGAGGGGAGGAGACATGAAAGGAGAGGAGGAGGATAAGAAAGGAGGGAGAAGAGGAGGAAGGAGGGAGGGAAGAAGAGAGGAGGGAGGAGGAGAAGTGCACAGCAAAGAGAGGGAGGAGAGGAGGAGGAGGAGGAGGAGGAGGTAAGAGGAAGAGGGGGGAGGAAGAGGAGGAGGAGGATGTATGAGAGAGTGAGAGAGAAGAACAGAGAGAGAGAGAGACACACACAGCAGAGGCAGACAGGACAGACAGACCAGAGACTGTAAGAGAATGTTATTCTCAAAAAAAATTGTCGCTTCTCATGAAAAAAAAATGGAATAAAAATCTCTTCAATTGGTGGCAGATTGAATGCAATAGCCATATAAAGTGAATAACTGGGTTAAAGAGCTTCATGCGCTGATAAATAATATTATTTTATATATCCGGAATGTCGTGTGAAATAATGTCACCATCATGTCAAGCCAAGTTTTAATTGCTTTACTTTTCTAAGTTCAAAAACAAATAGTAATGAAGTAAATGATGAACGGTTGAAACATAAAACGTTAAAATTGACAATTGAAGGATCTGCGGTTTAAACTAAGGTCAACTCTCAGGGACGTACGCGTATAATAATAATATAACCCAAGCATTCGATACCGAGGAGGAGCAATAAACATCCAAATATGAGAACACAGGTGACACATGTAAGTAACCCGACGCTGAAACCGACCAGAGGAAGCCTTCAGAACACACTGTGCACGTATCCAGTGGACGTCAGATCTCCTAAAAAACGCATCTGAAGTTCTCCATGTGTTTGTGATATTCTCCCGGCCCCCCTCGCCCCCCCCCCCCCCCCCGGCGCCCCCTGGCCTCGGGTTCTGCTGCTGGGCTGTGGGGGGTGGGTTACTGGGAGGTCATAGTAGGTATCTGGTAGTTCTGAGCAGCAGGCCCCCCCCCCCCCCGCCCGGCGCCCGGCCACCCAGCGTATCCCAGTCCCCCCCCCGCCGCATCGTCCACACCCACACCACCTTCGCCCCCCATCACCCAGCACTTCACGCCCTGCCCCCAGTGACCCGACCCCCGCCTCCCGATCCGAGGCGTCGACCGCCGCGCCGCCGGGGCCCATGCATGCACCCTCCACACCCCTCCTCCCTCACCATGCATCCGCATTCCGCCCCACCACACCCAGGTCGGGCGCCCGCCGGTCCCTGCTCAACACACACGCCCCCCCGCCCGCGCGACGATGAGCATCCACGTGCCGCCCCACACGCGCTCCGGGACGCGCTTCGTGCGCCCAATCCAACACGCGCCGTAGGCTGATTCCACCGCGCGAGCACGGTCGAGTAGGACCACCGGCTCCCCGTGAATCACCCTCGCTTGGATTACACGAACGCCGTCCAACGCTGTACACTGATCTCATCGTCCCCCCTTTTACAACCGCCCCCACCTCTTCATCATCACGTGAGGAAGAGCGTGGTGGAGGTCATCATCCACCCTCACCCCTCACCCCGTCACTCAGCGTAATCTGTGATGCCAGTTTGTACGATCGCGACTGGATACCTGGTCCGCCGCCGCCGCCGCTGCTCAGAACTACCAGATACCTACTATGACCTCCCAGTGAACCCACCACCCCACAGCCCAGCAGCAGAACCCGAGGCCAGGGGGCGCCGGGGGGGCCGGGGGGGGCCGGAGGGGGACGGAGAATATCACAAACACATGGAGAACTTCAGATGCGTTTTTTAGGAGATCTGACGTCCACTGGATACGTGCACACGTGTGTTCTGAAGGCTTCCTCCTGGTCGGGTTTCAGCGCCGGGGTTACTTACATGTGTCACCTGTGTTCTCATATTTGGATGTTTTATGCTCCTCCTCGGGTATCGAATGCTGGGGTTATATTATTATTATACGCGTACGTCCCTGAGAGTTGACCTTAGTTTAAAACCGCAGATCCTTCAATTGTCAATTTTAACGTTTTATGTTTCACCGTTCATCATTTACTTCATACTATTTGTATTTGAACTTGAGAAAAGTAAAGCAATTAAAAACTTGGCTTGACATGATGGTGACATTATTTCACACGACATTCCGGATATATAAATAATATTATATCAGCGCATGAAGCCTCTTTAACCCATATCACTTTATATGGCTAATTGCCATTCAATCTGTCAGCCAATTGAAGAGATTTTTATTCCACTTTTCTTTCATGAGGAGCGACAATTTTTTTTCACGAATATACGTTAGACTTGTTCACTTTCTGTCTGTCTCTCAGTCTGTCTGTCCTGTGTGTGTGTGTGTCTCTCTCTCTCTCGCTCTCATACATCCTCCTCCTTCTTCCTCCCTCTTCCTCCTCCTCCTCCTCCTCCTCTTTCTCCACTCCTTTCATATCTCCTCCTCTCCCCCTCCTACCCCTCTTCATCCTCCTCCTCCTCTCCTCCTCTCCTCTTCCTCCTCCTCTCTTTCCTGTGCACCCTCCTCCTCCTCCTCTTCTTCCTCCTCCTTCCTCCTCTTTCTCCTCTCCTTTCATATCTCCTCCTCTCCTTTCATGTCTCCTCCCCTCCTCTTCGGTGCTTTCAACACCAAGTCGATAGGACAAGTCAAGGCGTCTCAGAGGGGGGAATGTTGTCCCAGCTGCAACACCGGGGGGGGGGGGGGGGGGCATGTGTGTGTGTGTGTGTGTGTGTGTGTGTGTGTGTGTGAGAGTTTGGGGGTTGTTACCCCCACCTTTCCAAAGTTACATCATCATCCTTCATCGCCGTCGTATCTACGGCAACGCACGGGCCGAACGTCGGGCTGCGCTGTATTTCCCACTCC
>PIJE02003032.1:0-2500 GCA_002895965.2 Coryphaenoides rupestris | reverse complement strand
CTGTACACATACAGGATTTTTGCATAAGTCCCTGAGTACCGAGGAGTTTAACGCTGAGAGATATTAGCGATTGTAGAAACGCTTGAGGAGTCAGTGTCTGTGTAGCTGCAGCCAAACTGTTGATTGGAGCCGATAGTGTTTGTATTTGGAGGCCCCCGTGTGCAGAATATCTGTTGCTGAGGTCCCTGTAAACCAGTACACTGCTGTCTAGGCTCGTGAGGCTGTCACTGGCTGCAGCTGTACAGTTTAACACACACGCACACACACTCACACACACTCACACACACATGGACACACACACACACACACACACACACACACACACACACACGCATGTATGAGAACTCAAACCCATACTTTTACACACGTATGCATGTGAGCACACATACACACACACATAGAGACACACACACACACACACACACACACACTCAATGCATGCTCAGGCACAAGGGTACATACACACACACACACACACATGCTTTCACACACACACACACCACACACACACACACACACACACCCACACAGCTCCCCTCGTCTGCCATCAACAGTCAATGAGAAATGGTTTCTTGGCATCAATCTCTTAGCCCCTCATGTGTGTGTGTGTGTCTGTGTGTGTGTGTGTGTGTGTGGTGTGTGTGTGTGTGCTGTGTGTGTGTGTGTGTGTGTGTGTGTGTGTGTGTGTGTGTGTGTCTGAGAGGATGAGCCAGGGACACACGCAGACACACACACACACACTCTGCACGGCACGCGACGACGTCGTCACACGTAAGAGGCTACAGTATATTATCCAGCAGTGAGCAGCAGCCGTATAGATCTGTAGACTCCCTCTTCTTCTTCTCTCGCAGATCTGTGTCGAGAGGAGGAAGAGGAGGAGGTGGAGGTGAGGGGAGGGGGGGTGAGGAGCGAAGGGGGGAGGAAGGGAGGAATGGAGGGAGGGAGGGAGGGAGGGAGGGAGGGCGGGTGACTCTCAAACATGTCAGCGGGAGATGGAGCGCTGTTTACACCCGGCATTCCTCCCACACCCCCTCCACCCCGCCAAACACAGCCTTAATGGACGCTCAGACAATGAGGTCCTCCTCCTCCTCCTCCTCCTCTTCCTCCTCCTCCTACTCCTAGTCCTACTCCTCCTTCTCGCCCTACTCCTCCTCCCCACTTGCCCCCACTCTCCTCCTCCTCCTCACTCCTCCTCTTCCTCCTCCTCTTCCTCCTCCTCCTACTCCTAGTCCTACTCCTCCTTCTCCCCCTACTCCTCCTCCCCACTCCCCCCCACTCTCCTCCTCCTCCTCACTCCTCCTCTTCCTCCTCCTCCTACTTCTAGTCCTACTCCTCCTCCTTCCCACTCGCCCCCACTCTCCTCCTCCTCCTCCTCTTCTTCCTCTTCCCCCTCCTCTCTCCTCCTCCCCTCCTTCCCAAGCACTGACCTCTGACCCTCTTAGCCGAGCTGCACAGACGGTGAGAGTACAGTGAGTCGGCTGCAAGTCGCTGAAGACGAACACACTGGCAACCCGAGTTGGCAAACCTCTCGGAAGGCGATACGTTCTCGGAGCTGCGCTGCTTTCTTTCTTTCTTTGTTTTGTTCTTTCTCTATTCGTCTACTAACTATAATTCAGCTCGAACGTTTGGATCGAGACACAGGTTCAGGCGTTCAGGTTGCGCCCTCGACAACAAAAAAAAGGAACAAAAGTGATTTATTTCAATGCTTTATTCACCGATAAACCGGCACGACTTGTTTCCGTTTGGATATATATTTTGTCGAGCACGAAACTGCCGCGTTCTGTCGAAGCGGCGTCGTGGCTTTACTTCAAGGTGTGGTCTGAAAGTCTTACCCCCGCTGCGTTATTATATAACATTATATTATATTATATTATAATGACACGGTGAGCACGTTGTTCTCCGTGGGTCCGTAAGCCAGGGGGTCTTCCCGGGGCCCCCGGCGCAGGAGGCTGTGTGTCCTAGCCTGCTGCTGCTTTTCTGCTGCTGCTGCTGCTGCTGCTGCTGCAGGTCTCAACATGGAAACACGGACAGAAAGAAGAAGAAGAAGAAGAAGAAGAAGAAGAAGAAGAAATGTACCCCGACACCACATGAAGGCACTGCTGGACATATTACCTCCAGATGTCCAACGTCATGCCATGCCATGCGTTTTCCATCTCTCTCGCTCTCGCTCTCTGTTGCTGTCTCTCTCTCGCCCTCGCTCTCTCTCTCTGTCTCTGTCTCTGTCTCTCTCTCTCTCTCTCTCTCTCTCTCTCTCTCTCTCTCCCTCTCGCTCTCCCTCAACCTGTCTCTCTGTCTCTGTCTCTCTCTCTGTCTCTCTATCTTTCTCTGTCTCTCTGTCTGTCTCTCTCTCTGTCTCTCTATCTTTCTCTGTCTCTCTGTCTCTGTCTCTGTCTCTATCTCTCTCTGTTTTTCTCTCCGTCTTGCTGTCTGTCTCTCTCCCTCTTTCTCTCTCTCTGTCTGTCTCTCTCTCTCTCTCTCTCTCTCTCTCTCTCTCTCTCTC
>PIJE02003031.1:30042-48949 GCA_002895965.2 Coryphaenoides rupestris | reverse complement strand
CGAACATGGAGGTCCTCGTTCAGGTGCTCCCAGTTGGGCTTTCCCCGGTTCTGCTCCTCCTGGATGGGGGAGGCAGAGAGCGGGTGTGGGGTGAGACACAAAGAGAAAGAGAGAGGAGAGAGAGACAAAGGAGAGAGACACCGTGAGTGAACTTGACAGCAGTGGGGGGGGGCGGGGGGGGTGCGGTGGGAGAGTGTGTATATCAGAGACGAACGCATCAACGCTGCAACGTGAGGAGGAGGAGGAGAGGAGCTGGACGCCGAGGCAGAAGTGGGCGCCTTGTAGTCGGCCGTTTATACCGAGACTTTGAAAGGGAAGCCGGGCTTTAATAGACCCTCACTCTTCACAGGCAATTAATAACCACAAAGCGTATATGGATGAATGGGTGGACGGATGGATCGGGCAGGGGGGAGGGAGGGAGGGAGGGAGGGAGGCGGAGGGGGTGGATCACAGGGAAGGACGTATGGCCTTTGAGCCTCTTCAAACGGCACTGCGTGTATGGCTAATATGGCCAGTTAAGTTGTTACTTGGCGTGTGTGTGTGTGTGTGTGTGTGTGTGTGTGTTACAGCACTCTGAGCGTGCGTACGTGCCATCTCTTCTTGGGTTGGAAAAATACATTTTAAAAAAGGAAGTCGGAATATGGACCGTGTTCAAAGTCTACAATTGGCGTCGTCACCACCACCACCACCACCACTGCCTTCTTGGGGAGTTATATACTGCAGTGTGCACCTCAATCATTTTGGTTTGAAGTAATCCTGTTCAGTACAGATTGAGACCAGCACCTGGAAGCAGCAGCAGCAGCTTCCATTAACGGCCCCTTTACCGTTTCCACCCGACGCCGGTGGTCGGAAACAGCCCACGTTTCCGCGCGGCCTCCTCCTTTGTGCGGGGCGGGGAGGAGGCGGGAAGATACCGCGGCCGGCACAAAAAGAGCCTGCGCCGCCCCCCCCGGGTTAAGTGCCCATCTCAATTTAGTCCTCTTCCAGTTTGGCCCCCCCCCCACCGACTTTGTGCTGACAGCAACGCGCGGCGAGGATACTGTGAGCACGCGCGCCGTGAAAGCTTTTGAGGTCGTATCGCGTGTCACCGGGGCCGACCACAGAAGATGACCATTTTCCCCAGAGGTGATGTGAGGGGGAGGGGGGTCTGAGATCTGGGCCAACGTATCGGAAATATATATATATATATATATATATATATATATAAAACCACCCGACAGCGCCACAGACACAATCTCAGGCTCCACCTTGTGCATTAAAATGCGAACGCGCGGATACTAAAAACCGGTATATTTATCGAGGCTGACTTCTATACCTGAAGTGTCATAATACACGGCACTCGCCAAAAGTAATTTGGGCGATGTCATCCCTGTCTATAGACGCGGGTCGACCGCCGCGCTGTTTGCCCTCAACGTGATCCTCCCAGAGCCCGGAGATCAGTGCTAGCTTGCGGCCGCGCGCGCGGACAAGGAGGTGTCCAATTACTAACAACACGTAGCCTGGCCTCCGCGGGAGGGCCCCCCCGCCTGACACATTCTCAATATGAGGAAACAAGCAGAGCAGGGCATTGGTTACAGGCCACACCACACACACACACACACACACACACACACACACACACACACACACACACACACACACACACACACACACCACACACACACACACACACACACACCACACACACACCCACACCACACACACACACACACACACACACACACACACACCTTAGCGTGCGCGGAGCCCAGGTACCACCCACCAGCCCCTCGACTCTGCAGAGAGCCGTTGCCATGGCGCTGCTCTTTAAGAAGCACGCACACAAACAGGCATGCACACGCACACACACACACACACACACACACACTCACAGACTTTGCAGAAAAGTTCAATATTCCTCTCTCGTTTTCCCCTTTTCTACACAGAGGAGGGAGAGGAGGAGGTGCACAGATTCCGGAGCCAGGCCATTATGTTACCATGGCTGCCTGCTTACGGTCTACCGAGGGATGTAGGAACCAGTCGATGACTCAGCACATGCAGAAAGACGATGTTCCTAGATTATGCACCGGTAATAACAACAATAACAACAACAACAACAACATGCACGGATGTTGTGAACACACTCGCATGACATGCGTGTGAAGAAGACAGACACAGAGTGAGAGGGAAAGAAAGAGAGAAAGAGAGAAAGAGAAAAGAAAGAGAGAGAGCAAGGTCACCATGTGCCCTCTGAGGGACAGTGACAGACTGACAAAACGGAGAGAATGAGGGACGGAGCAGGAAGCCAGAGAGAGAGAGACGGAAAGAGAGCAAGAGAGTGTGAGAGAGTGGGGGGGGGGGGGGGGAAGACAGAGAGAGAGCCTAAGAGCACAAGAGGAGAGAGAGAGAGAGATGATGTGAGGCCAGCGATGGAAGGAATGCCCGGTAGGCCTTTGAAGAGCCGGCCCAGCAGACACAGGCCCGCATCAGACCGCCGGAGCACCGGCCCCGAGCCAGAGGGCAATGTGTTCTGAGCAGATATGCGGCACGGAGTAAATAACCGCCGTAAATCTACTAGGTCAGACATGGTCGGCGGTTGGGTTTAGCTGGTTGACCTCCAGGCGGTCTCCCTCCCTCTTCTCCCCCGCCCCCCCGCCCCCGCTGCCTCTTCACCCTCACTGCTCTAGTGCTATAAATCTCACACACACGCCTAACTGTAGGAATAGGAATAGTGCCACTGTGACACCTGTACTCTACTCTTAGAGGCGTAGATCCAACTTTCGCTGTGACAAACGGAGCCCTTTGAGATGCTCCGTGGGGCGCACAGAGTACAGAAATACACACAGACAGTAAACAAAGTATTCTGTACATGTGTGGGTGTGAGTGGTTGCGAGAGAGAGAGAGAGAGAGCGAGCGAGAGCAAGATCGAGAGCGAGAGAAGCAGATGAAACATAAAAAGTCTGAGTGACGGCAGAATGCAGGGGGCCGGTAGGCAAAGGAGGACAGCCAGGGCTAGGTTTCCGCCATCACCTCGCGTGGCCCGGGCTAAGCGCAGGCCACACGGTGGGAAAATAATATTATGCTTCGCGCTCTTCTCCTAAATACCTCACGCGGGGGGGGGGGCTATAAATACTACTAGCAGCACCTTTATTGCCCCATGCCCCCCCACCCGCCGAAAACCTCTTCCAGACAAACTCTCTGGACGCCGCTTTCGTTTGTTCCTCAATCAACCTAATAGGACCCTTGTAAACACTTAATAAACACACAAACAAGGCCGTGGCTCGCACCAGGGGGGCCGGGCAATCACCAACACACACCCCAACACAGGGAGGCGGAGGTGCGGTTGGGAATGGGGGAACAAACGGGAAAGAAACAAGTCAGCGAAAACTCCGGACAGACAGCTAAACAAACCCGTGCTGTGCTGGGGGGGGGGCTGGGGCTGGCAAGGAGCGCGCGCCGACTACAAGCCAAATCTACGCTCGCCTATCGATTTCGATCGCTCTGTTTTTTTTCCCCTCCTGCCGAGCGGCCGGCCGAGAGCCAGCCAGCCAGCCAGCCAGCCAGCCAGCCAGCCAGCGAGGGGTAGAACTGCTGTCTTGCAAGCTGGCAGATATCTCGCCCCGTCCGCCGCCGAAGCCCCCCCGCGGCCGCCTGCCACCAACCCTGCCTGCTGATATTACAACTCCAGTCATTACGCGGTGGGGAGGGGAGGGTGGGGTGGCCGACGAATCGCTAGAATAACGTATCAAATGAAAATAGCTTTGGATCGGTGTATCGGGTGCGGCTGCCAGAGAGCAACTCCGGCTAGGACGCCTGCCATGACACGACACGATACGATACGGGTGGCGCTCGCTAGCTAGCTAACCCAAGGCATCACATTATGCTGCCCGCCACGCAAAAAAAAACCTGAATAAAATCAGGGAACGGTTCTGACAGGAGAGGGGAGGGGAAACGCCTTTATTCAGATTCCCGGCTGTTGTTTTGGATTTAGCGTGGCTTGCATTCGGGTCCAAAGCACGCAGTCAAAACGCTGCCACTTTTGACGAAACGTTTGGGAGGAAAATGGCCTCTGGCAGCGGGAGGGGTGTGTGTGTGTGTGTGTCTGTGTGTCTGTGTTGGGGGGGGGGGGTCCTTCCTGTTCCCAGTATGGGGACAATTGGATCTCTGCAGGCCAGCGGATGCCGGAACCATCCCTCCGACCGTCTGCATCTGAGGCCCATGGAGCAGGGGTGTCAAACTCAATTTCATCCGGGGGCACATCAGCTTATGGTTGCCCCTCAAAAGGGCATGAATCATATTACATAATTGCCTCGGCATTCGATTATTATTGGTTTTTTAGTAATGACTGAATTAATAACTAGCTCTGGAAGCAGACATCGAGAAAAAAGCTGAGACAAGCAGACATTCAGTGTACTACTAACTATAGGCCAGGAAATATCGTCCCAGCCAGGCCAGCCCAATCCCGGGGGGGATTATGAAATGAAATGACGACATGTAATGTTCAAAATACTAGTCATTGTTATATAGTATAATTTGCTTATCTTCATTAGATAAGCAAATTATATTCTGTGCAACCTCTCATGCGTCATCACACACACACACACACACACACACACAGCTGCTGAATGATCAGAGTAGGTCACGTCGCCGTAGGACTGGGAACAGGTTATTATTCTGGGTCTGTCTCCGTCTCAGCCTCCCATTACCGCCAAAGATCAAGGCATGTGTGAGCAAACACAGGCCGCCCACGAGACGCGTGACTAACCTCACCCCGGTCCTACGAACGCGCCACACCACACTCTCCGAATACACTACCACTACTGACAGGCGGGGCTCCTGAACACGGAAAGATGCATTGAGTTTGTTACAACCCGTGTCCCCTTCCCATGTCTCTCTGCCAACGATCCACCCCAACCGTATTCCTTCCTCTTTCCATCCATCCATCCCCTCATCACCACCGCCACCCCCCCCGCCTGCATGCATGCATATCTCTCTCTCGCCCCCCCCAAACTCTGTGGCCAGCTCCCCGTCAGCCCCACATGGCCCGGGAGGAGGAGGAGGAGGAGGAGGAGGAAGAGGAAGAGGAAGAGGAGGGCTGAATTATTGAGAGAATAAAAACGCTGCCGTTAATGGATCCTGAACCAACACACCGGAAAGCCTCCTCTGCTGCTGGGGAGGAGAGGGGGGGGGGGGCGGGGGGGGGGGGAGTATGGCCGTATTGATGCATGGACATACCACATACAGAGTTTTCACGGTAGCCCTTGCCGGGCCAGGACTGCTGTGCTCGCAGGGGGGAGCCTTATATTAGCATACAAGTATGAGTTATTATACTATAACTCCAATACCACCACTATTCCAAAAGTTAGTGTTACAACTTGTGATGCGCCACTGGTGGTAGGTGAGGGTACTGCAAGCGGTACATGGGGATTTTATTGCTGAAAGTCAAATTGACAATATAAAATATAAAAATATTAGAGGATTGAAAACAAAAGAAATTCTCAATAATGTTCATTGAGTGTATTACGGCTCGTTACTGGAAAAAAAAGGGTCAATTTGTGCATTCCATCACATGTTTTCCCTTGTAATGTTTTCCGTCGATGTTTGGTGTTGTTAAATTGTGTTTACTAAATATACACACAGCTGACATCCTCGGTCCACTGTTTCCTACCGGCCAGGGCCTCCTTGCAGTACTAACTGTGTGTAAAGGGGGCGCTGGAACTCCGTGTTCAGCCACTGCATGATGTGTATGTATTTATCTAGCCTATCTATTTACTGCTGGCGCGCGAGGTGGTCCGCGGAAGGTCCTGATGACAATTTAGTGGGACGGCCGAACATCCAAAAGGTTAGGAAGCACACGCACACACACACACACACACACACACACACGCACACACACACACACACGCATGCGCACTGCGCACAAAGACGGGGGTCATTAAGCCCCACAGTTGAACGAGATTATAAAAGTAATCATACATTAATGTAATGAGGTGAGGGTGTGGGGAGCTTCCAAATGACGAGACAGAAAGACAGAAATATGCTCCTTTTTTTATGGCACGCAACGCTGATTCAAAATTGGGACAAAAAAAAATATGTGAGGGTTGGCGGCTAAATAAACATGGCTGATCACTGCCGTCGGCCTCTGCGGAAATTAACTCTCACCGGGGGTGGGGGGGGGAAAGGGGGGGATATGGTGCTATAATATGAAGACAAGCTAGCACATACAGCAGCTAACGGTTGGGCTGCCAGGAGTGGCTTTCCACTGGGAAGCAGGAAGCATGCTGCAGGCTGCGTGAGTGTGCACGTGTGTGTGTGAGCGTGCACGCGTGTGCCTCAGTGTGCACGTGTGTGGGAGCGTGCGCGGCGCGCGTCACGCACGGGGGGAGCGTCGATCCCACCGGGATGCGGGGAAGGGTGGTTAATTCATTTTGTCCGGCAAGACTAATTCATCAGACAGAATGCCAAGTCGCGGCGACGCCAGATGCTAACGCAAACCAAACCAAACGGCTACTTAGCCCAAAGCAGCCGACATTTAAAATGCTCCACAGCGTGCTATGCTACTGCCCCTCGTGTTCTGGTTAGCGTAACCTAGCCCAGAAGAGTGTGTTGGCCCAGCGTGCAAAAGGGCACGCCAGATGAAACCGATCGACCCGTTTCCACTCTCAGCAGATCTGTGAACAGACAAAGGTCTGGGCTGGTTTCCTCAACTGCTTCTACACTTTCAACTACACAGCCCACCCTATCGGATGGCCTCAGACAGACACCAGGCGTCAACCCGGTGTGTGTGTGTGTGTGTGTGTGTGTGTGTGAGCGTGTGTGTGTCATCTTTCTACAAGGCCAGGGGTTTGTGTCTGTGTGTGTACTTTGACATCCACATGTCACGGTTTGGGTAACATCTCAAAATGCTAGCTGAACCGTTTTGACAAGGTTAGAGTATACACACACACACACACACACACACACACACACACACCACAGACACACACAGACACACACAGACACAGGGGGACGGGTGGGTGAGCTGATTTCCTTGGGTGGTAAAAGATTCGGATCCAGTCAACTTTTTTTTGGTCCATTGAATCTTTCGCTTCCAATGTTTACTACCCTTTTCAATGTTCACATTTTGACTCGGAAAGGTCATCCATATAAGTTTTCACAAGAAAGATGTAAAAATGTGTGTGAGATTTATTTTGTCTTCTCTGGAAGAGATCACAATTGAGTGGCATTTTGCCTCCGGGGTGCCTGGCTGCACCGTTTTGGGTGGTGACGTAGGGAGACGTACCACAGGGACAGGGTGGTGGTGACGTAGGGGGATGTCGCACAGGGACAGGGTGGTGGAGAGGTAGGGAGACGTACCACAGGGACAGGGTGGTGGTGGTGACGTAGGGGGATGTCGCACAGGGACAGGGTGGTGGTGACGTAGGGGGATGTCACACAGGGACAGGGTGGTGGTGACGTAGGGGGATGTCACACAGGGACAGGGTGGTGGTGACGTAGGGAGACGTACCACAGGGACAGGGTGGTGGTGGCGTAGGACAGGGACAGGGTGGTGGAGGTGGTGTTCAGCCTTACCTTCTTCTTGTCCCGCATGGAGCTCTTGCCTCGCACCATGATTTTGCATCCGGTCTCCGCCTCCAGCTGCTTGGTGGTCAGTCCTCGGGGTCCAAGAATCCTCCCCACAAAGTTGTACTGCAAGACGGAGAGAGAGAGAGAGAGAGAGAGAGAGAGAGAGAGAGAGAGCCAGGGTTAGATTAGCAGGATTAGCAACAGAGTACGACACGTCGGCGTTTTGGAGGTCAAAGACAAGCCTGTTAACATGCAGACACGAGGGAGGCCTGGCCAAACACACAAAAACAGAACAAACGGAAAAACGATACGGAGAAGCGTGCCGAGCAATCACAATGTACCCCTTGACAATTGCAAAATAAATAATAAAAAGTCAATGTGTTTAATCCCAAGGCCGTCTTGGATTTCCTTAGAAGAGATCACTCTAAAAAAAAATGAGGGGATGGGGGAAAAGAACGGGGGGGTGTTCCCGCCAAAGTATGACATCGTCGGCCTTACTGGATATGTTACGGCACACGGCTGCCACGACTAACACGCCAACATGTGCGCGGAAGAACACGCGTTTCTTCTCCACCGACACGATGCCGGCTAGACAATCACTCACAGACACACACACACACACACACACACACACACACACACACACACAGCAATAGGCTCCTGCTGTGTTGTTGGAGGCGCGAAAGGAGACAGTTGAATTACAGTGTGTGTGTGTGTGTGTCTCTGAGGGCTGCTGCTAACAATCATTATTTAAATAAAATTAATCTTGCAACTTGCACGGCAGCAAGCTCTGCTGTGAAATGTCACACATTTTGCACAGCTTTACATGCAAGACACATGCCCTCTTGTGTGTGTGTGTGTGTGTGTGTGTGTGTGTGTGTGTGTGTGTGTGTGTGTGTGTGTGTGTGTGGGGAACAATTTTGAAGGAAGGAGTGCAGGGGGAAAGCGGGGGGTGGGGGGGCTGCGTCATGAGGCAAGGTATTCTCCGCTTGACACAATTTTCTTATCAAGGTCCCCTTTCGGCGGTGAGTGGCTTTTCAGCTTTGCGCCAAAAGGAAATGCATTTACCACCGTAATCCCCACCACTCGAAAGTCCCCGTCCACCGGGATACAGGGGAGAGAACGTGTTGAAATAATCCAACACCGTTCCTCAGTCAACACAAACACAGGAGCAAGGAATAAAAATAGAGCACTTCATATCAAGGTACCCCGGCGGAGTTTAAACCGGGCACACGCGTCGAGTCGGCAAGGGGGCATGATGGGTAATGGATCTGCAACGCTCTCGGATTGTTTTGATGGGAACGCCGGCGCAATCGTGAAATATTCAAAAGGCATAATGGCGCGGCGGCAGAGGTGGAGGAGGCGTTTTCACGGCCGTCGGAGCGCGGAAACGTATAGAGGTGAGAATGAACAGTGACACGTCGCATTTAGATGCCCGCACACGGTCACGTCTGGTTAAGCGTGGCAGCACCGCCGCAAAGATAAAAACAGGCCATCAGGAGAGCTGCCTGTAATTAAGGGAGGTGTGCAAATCAAATGTGATGCTGATGTATTGCCCCTTTAACCGGGTAAACAAACAACAAACAACTGGGAGGGGAGGGGCTGAGACACCATAGGGTGCTATGTTTTGTTGTGGTTGTTGTTGTATTGGTCTGTCTGGGACGTCCGCCTCGGTCTAACATGACATGCATTGATGCAGGAGAGACGATGAAGCCTGTGTGTGTGTGTGTGTGTGTGTGTGTGTGTGTGTGTGTGTGTGTGTGTGTGTGTGTGTGTGTGTGCACGTCTCTCTTCCAGGGGTGATGGGGCAATTGTCCTCTTCGAGGTCACCCACCAGCTGAGTATGCTGGTGGGTGATCTCAAAGACACACACAGACACACACACGCAGCCACCCGCGAGGAGTTTAGTGGAGTGCTGTCTGTCTGAATCACAGTGCTGGCTGCAGACATTGAAGAACCACAAGCACTGGAAAGTCAGTATTCCCACACACACAACACCACCCTTGAGTAGCCAGAGTGACACACACACACACACACACACACACACACACACACAGGAGAACAGGGTTAGACGGAACGCCTTGCGTGCATCCATGGTAAGCAACACACGCTGGCTGTCACAGGACATTAAAAAGGAAATATTAAAAGTGTACACATGTGTCAGGGGGGAAATGTGACAATTACACCCAGTGGGCCGGGAGTACTCTCTCCCGAGGGGACTGCCGTCTCCTCCGACCTCTGCCATCCGATTAGACGGAGAGACTAATAGAGAGACTCCCCACCACAGGAGAGCATGCAGTATGCATCCCTGTGTGACTGAACCTACAGAGGCATCCTGGTGCCATCTTTAAATGCTGACCGATATATCGGTGGGCTAATTATACATTTAACTCCACTGCTGCCACCGTGTCCCCCTCCCTCCTCCTCTCTCTCTCTCTCTCCATCCTCCAGACCATGGATCCACTGCCTCTGGGAATGTGTCTTCCTCCCCCCCTACACGGACATGTGGACGATGATTGGACATGACGAGGGTAGTCCAATGTTGGACTACAAAAGCGGGAACTACAAAAATGGCCACTAGGCCAGCATCATCATCATCTTCTATGGTAGCCGTTTCAATGTAGTGGCACGTTTTATTCCCACCAAAAAAAAGGGACAAACTTGACATAAAACCAATAAGAGGTGAAGAGGTGCTGGTATTGGAGCACAAGGTGTGTGTGTGTGTGTGTGTGTGTGTGTGTGACGTCACTCGAGTCTATTTTGGACACACTCGCTCACCGACGGAGGACGGTGCTTTCAGGCAAACTACACATCGTGTGGGCAGCTCTGGTGTGCGAGGTTAAAAACGAATTATGAATTACAAAAATGACGCAGGGCAGGCATTGTGTCTGGCAATGTAATCATTAGCACACACACACACACACACATTTTTTTTCACTGAAAGACTAACACTACACCAGACTTTAACCCATAAAAATGCTTTCATTCCCCAATAAATCTAATTTCACAATGAAATTCGGTCAGTAAAACCTCAATAAATAAAACAGAGTTTAATCCGTCTCGGGGTGGCAATAACGCGCAAATTGCAGTGCAGCGCTCGCGGCGGTTCCCCGCGATGCGTACTTTTCCTTGCTAGCGGAGGTCTGACCTTTTTTTACCGCGTGTGGGGGGGGGGGGGGCAGCATCTCAAGGACTCGGGATGGATGCAGCAACACCCCTCCCTGCCAACGAGCCGGGGCCTTTGGGAAATCTCTCTAGAAGTGTTCAGACAAATTTCTACACCTATATAAAACATGTATAGAAGGGTGGTGTTGGGGGGGCGAGGGTGGAGTAGACCGAGAACATGCCTTGAGGGTGTGAGGGGAGACTTGATAAGTTTTGATTCCCCTCACAAGTAGATGGAGAAAATGTTCCGCTTCACATATATAAAAAAAAAAAAAAAGGTTAAAGAAAATATAAAAAAAAAGAGTTTGTTCAAATTACAAATTACACATCTCACTGCCGGCACACACATAGTCTGAAGTTTTGGCAAACTGGGCAGAACCAGAGCTCACTCAACGGCCCAAACGGTCGTCGAGCACATGGGGAGATAAGCAGGACGGCGAGACCGTCGGTGGACAGACTTTGCCCTTCTGACTCAAAACTCTCAACTCAACATGCATCTCGCACACGCACACACACACACACAGCGCCTAATACTTGTGCACACACAAGCACACACCCCTTCGGGACGAGGGCTTACAATGACATTAAAGGGTCTTTGTTTAGCCTCCCTTATCGCTGCTCCGCAGACCGGCTACATTGTTTATGCGTATGTGTGTGTATGCGTATGTGTGTGTACGTGTGTGCATGCGCGTGCACGTGTTAATAATACATTATTATAAAAGTGTGTGCGTGTGTGTGTGTGTATGAAAGCTGGGGGTGAACTCTTGCAGGCACTCAGACTGACTTTTGTGCTCTCACACTATGATTATGATTTTATTTTATTTATTTTTTTTACATGAAGGGGGGGCTGCCAGCAACGCTCGGGGAAGCAGGAGCATTGTGTCGCCGCTCGGCTGTTTGTTCGCACGCCGTCGAGACAAAAGGCGACACAGGAAATGAGATCACGCTGACCGCTGTGGAAGTGTGAATAGAAAATCGCTTATTAGCCCGACCCCACGAAGGGCTTCACGGTTTCAAGGAGAAAATAAATAAATAAATAAATAAGATAAGATGACTATGGTCACACACACACACACACACACACACACACACACACACACACAGTAACATATTGTGGACGGGAGCTCCGTGGCTGGACTTACATAAGCAAAGGGGGGGGGAGCAGAGGAGTGTGGACGGACCAAAACAAACTAATAAATAAATAAATAGGAGGAGGAGGGGTGTGTGGGGGGGGGGGCGTCTGGAACCTGCCATGTGACATTTCCCACCACGAAGCCCGGCAGATATCAAAGCTCCGTCTATTCGGCGAATCGAGCGTTTAGCGCCCCCCTAATCCACCCGCGCTTTGATCATTCCCGTTTTGGGCTTGGACTATGATTGGGGGTTGCAGGCAGGAAGGCAGGCAGGCAGGCAGGCAGACAGTCAGCCAAGCAGGCAGACAGTCAAGCCAGGCAGGCAAAGCAAGGCAAGGCAAGGAAATAAACACAGAGTGAGATGTTAAACAGCGCGGGCGATTCAGGCTGAGGCACGAGGAGGAGAGGGGGGGGTCGGGGGTCGCAGAATAAATGCGATTCAAAAAGGAGGAGGAGAAATGACGGCTTTTATGATGTCAAGGCGATCGTGCCGCCGTCTTCCCCTTCGTCCGCCCCCGTCCCCCGTCCCCCCGCCCCCCTGTCCCCACCGGCCCCTGGATGGCAGCGCCGTTGAATTATTCTGACCCTGGCACACACCAGCTCCACTGGGGATCATTTACAGGGCAGGCGGGAGGAAGAAAGAGGGAGAGAGAGACCGAGAGAGAGGTAGGTAGACAGACACACACACACCACTCACACACACACACACAGCGCGAGAGAGAGCGCGCGAGAGAGAGAGCGAGCGCGCGATGTCCGGATAAGACCCACAAAATCCCACATATTAGACGATGCGGCAGACAACAGAAGAGGAAAAGTCGACTTTAATGTGGAACGTGTGAGACGGCTGAACTCGCCGCGACCCCCGGCGCTCAGGTGAACTTCCCAGACAAACTAAAACAAACTAAACTCAACGCCTTGTGGATGCGTGCACATCTGAGAATAGCCAATTATATACATAAAGGTTGGACTAGTACTTTCCCCAGCCTGGTGGGTTAGCAAAACTAACGCCGCGCACACTGATACGGACTGACCGGCTGAAGGGTACAAGCGCGCTGCCGAAGGTTAATGGCTGTGGATAAACATTAGCCGAGTGATTGCGCATTTGTATGCACGTGTGTGTGCGTGTCAGAGAGGGGGGGGGGGTGTGTTTGTGTGTGTGTGAGAGAGAGGAGGGGGGGAGGGGTGTGTGTTTGCATCTGTCTGGCAGTAGGTTGCTAGCAATGAGGAGTGATGACTATGTCACACTTAATTCGTCTGTGTGTGTGTGTGTGTGTGTGTGTGTGTGTGTGTGTGTGTGTGTGTGTGTGTGTGTGTGTGTGTGTGTGTGTGTGTGTGTGTGTGTTCCCTCTTTGAGCAACCTGCTGTCCTCCATCTCCATCTCTTGGTGTGAATTGATTGTGAATGTGTTGGGTTGTTATTTAACTTGAAGTGGCACAGAGACAAAAAAAAAGCTGCATCTGAACAGAGCCGCGAGTAATTATCAGGTAGGCCGCTTATAGCTCCTTATGTTAACACTCATTCTGATTAAGTTGAGATATTTATCCTAATAAGCGTCGTATTCTAATAAGTGCCTCATAGACGCAGGAACCCTGTCCGTTGGTGGACAGTCTGAAGTTACTTGTTGTGGCGAGCTGGGGGCCTAGCTCAGCGAAAGCAAACGACTGCCCTCTCTGGCTCCATTAGCCAGCGTGTGGTGGTGGTGGTGGTGGTGGTGTTGGGTGGCAACCCTTCCATGTCTTAAGAGGGTTAAAGGAGGAACCAGGAGCTTGAATGATACGTGTTTGATACCCTCGTGGGGACGGGGCTAATGACTTTTAATGTACGCTGAACCGGGACCCGGGTGTTGTTGTTTTTTTTTTTTTGTGGGCCCCATCAAAATTCAATATCAGGACCCTATAAAACAATTTAGGTGATTTGTTGATCTTGAGTCATTAAATGTAATAAAAAGATGATTGTAGTTTGGCAACAGGACAGTGAGTCGCAATAAAGATGTTGTAATACGAAAATGAACAGAACGTGTTTCTATTTGCCTAATCACATTACTGCAAGTTCGTTCCGCGATCAGTCTTATCTCATTCACAATTGAAAACGGATTCCTATGGCCACATAAAAGGCCCACGGTGCCGAGCTTCATGCCAGAATGTTCCGCCTGTTGTGTGTGTGTGTGTGTGTGTGTCTGTGAGCGTGTGAACCGGGCTTCAGACGCGATACCCGTCCTCCCCGCCCTCGCGTTGGTGGAGAGGTCGTAGTCTCGGGCTGGCGAGGGTGTGCGCACACGCGAGCGGTGAAGACGTGAACGCGAGTAGCGCGCGCCCACACAGTCTTGCACTCGCACGCTCTCTGCCAGAGGGCAGGGAAAAAATACAGGACTTATATTTCCGACTGAAAACAATTGAGAATTCCGGGCTATCAAAGCAGCTGCGTTGGTGGAGAAGCTTCCCGGGGCAGCGACGCGACAGCAGCATCTGTTACCTCCTTCAGTCTTTGGTTGTTCTTTTTTTTTCTTTCCCCCCGCGCTGAAAATTAACAGCAGCGCTTAAGTGAGCAACAACGGGGTCATGGGTCAATTTTGATCAACCTCTTTTTCTGTTGTTGTCAGAGCAGAGAAGTCACTTTGAGACACGACACGCCTCCCGAGTCGGGATGGCGGCAAAAGGCCAATAACTTCGAAAAAAGAAGACTGGAGGAGGGAAGATAATATCATCACAGCTGGTTCTGTGATGATCGAAAGATGGGGGGGGGGGGCGCCATTGGAAACTGAAATGCATCTTTTTTTATGCGGTTTTTTTTTTTTTTTTTTTTTTAAACGACTCCATTACAGCACCTAAATCGTTTCGGGCGCCATAGCAACCCCCTCTAAACACCGGACCTAATCATCGCTACGGTAACCACTGCGTAAACATTAACAGCAGGTCCGTCGTACAGAACGGCGTGAGTGGAATATACAAAGCGGGTCATTTCACTCCGAGCCGCGAGTTGTTTCGTCTGTGGCGGGCGTCTGTGTGTTTAGAGAGAAGAAAATATCACATAAAAATAAAAGAAATCCGACCAGTCGGCCCTGTTTACCAGTTGCTCGACAGCTTGCGTTTGGCAGGGCCTCCCATTTCAAACAGTCAGCAGCACTGTGTGTGTCTGTCTGTGTGTCTCTCCCTGTGCGCCTCTCTGTGCCTCTGTCTGTGCCTCTCTGTCTGTCTTTGTGTGTCTCTCTGTCTGTCTCTGTGTGTGCGTCTGTGTGTGCATCTGTGTGTGCGTCTGTGTCTGTAACGGTTGACACATATGAACACAGCGAGGGACCAGAGTGGGCCGAGGGGCACACCACGGAGCCGGTGTGGACGGCTGCGTCACACGTCCAAACAGGAGCATGAAGGTTGATGCAAAGTCCGCCGGCGTGCCCACATTATGCGTGTGCTTATACAGAAGCCCGACAGACAGAGAGAGAGAGAGAGAGAGAGAGAGAGAGAGAGAGAGAGAGAGAGAGAGCGAGCGAGGCAGACAGAGACAGAAAGCAAGAGAGAGAGAGAGAGAGGTAAAGATAGCATTTAATTGAAGGTTAGAGTTATCAGATGGCCTGCCAGTTGGCTGTCAGTCAGGACACCGTCGCCACGGTGACGCTTCCAAGCAATTTTCCCCACACACTGATGACATCACAAAGTGGCTGGTGCACAGTGTGTGTGTGTGTGTGTGATTGTGTGTGTGGATTGACGCACATTGACACACATGCGCGGAGAGACAGAGACACACATACACACAATGACAGACGCAGACATAAAGGGGTGGATGAGGGGGACGGAAATTAAACATTTAGAGTCAAAGTATATATATAGGGGGGGGGGGGAGTGGGCGAGAGAGGGAAGGAAGGATGGGAGAGAGAGAGAGAGAGAGAGTGGGGGGGAGAGAGACAAAATATCAGAGAGGCAGCTTGAGAGGGGGATCAAGGCCGTGTTTTGCATTTATTTTTTTGCTCGTTCTTTTCCTCGTTAAATGGGAGTGCTTAGGAATGATAGAAGACGAGTCGGAAAAATAAAACTAACTGAAATAAGAGGACAAATCAGCAGGTGTGCCGAGTGAAGCAAGAAACGCCGTGCAAGCAGCAGAGGAGGAGGAGGAGGCGGCGGCGGAGGACGAGGACAGAGGCTGCACACACACACAAATCTGGCGTGGCAGCAGTCTGGGTGCCAAGAGAAGAACACACACTTAATGCACGCGCACACACGCACACGCACACACACACAGTAATGCAGTGTAGAGTGGGGGTGCAATGTGCTTTTGGTGCACCCAGCATTACACACACACACACACACACACACACACACTTAATGCACACACATACACACACTTAATGTACACACACACACACACAGGTAACATCCCCAGGCACGTGTTGGAGGGGGAGAGTATCTGGGAAATCAGCCAGACCCAAGAGAGAGAGGCGAGGGGATCCTCCCAAGTCTAATAATTATGGCTCCTCTGCTCCTCCCAGAGGGGCACAAGAAGTGAATTTAGCCCCTTTTTCCCCTCAATCCCCCCCTCCCCCCCCCCCCCCCCCCCCCGCATCCCCGACCAAACCCTCTTGTTCAGCAAACCACCGCCATCTCCCTCGCTAACCGTCGTCACCTCCTATGCCCTCCATTTTAAAAGCGGCCACGTTGCCACGCACTTGGAAAATGTTCTCAAAGACGGCAACTTTATGATTTATACGTATGGCAACCAACTAAAATGCAGACAGATTTTAATTGCCATCTACTTCTATAATCTATCGTTTAATAAGTGAGACAAACAAAGCAATCAATTTCCCACCAATAAGCAGTGGGAAATGGAGCTATAACGGCAACGTTTCCACACAAGCCATCAGTGACTAATCCTGACCACCAGGGGGGAGTGTAATTAATTTAGTGTCTCAACAGTAGCCACGTGAACATTACAACCCAGCGGAGCAGAGCAGAGCAGTCCGGCACAGCACAGTATGGCACCCAGCCCAGAGGTGGGGTCAGGGGTCATCTGAGGGCACAGAGTCCTTTAATGGGAGTGCATGTATGTCCGAGGGGGGGGGGGGGGTCCACAACCAGCACTTTTTAACCAAACCACATCCTCACGGGGAGCTGTGGTGTAATCATTAACCTCTTATCTCGCAAATACCAAAGCGCGGTTTTTCCGTGAACAAATACAATGAACCAAAAATGAACATTCTGTATATTTCCCTGTACTGCTGAATCGTTAGCGGTTCCATTTCCACACACACACACACACACACACACACACGCGCTATGGCCGTCTTCACCTCCCCGCGAACCGCGCGACAGCCGACGCCCACTCGCGCGGCCTGTGATCAGCATCCTGCGAGACGCGCCGCGCACCGCTGGGCTAGGCTAGCTATAGCCGACGCTAATATTAATAGGACTTTCTGTTTAGCTTTCTAGCCACAGTGTCTGGGGGGGGGGGCAGGCAGAGAGACGAGATGGACTCCTTTTTAACCTTCAGGGACAGGCGTTCATGGGACGGCCGAGTCGAAAGCAGTCTGTAGCTTACTAGCTTACTAGAGTGCAGTGGTTATTTATTAATTTCTCTTCCCCCATTCCATCGCCCTCTCTAATCCCCTCGCAGTGAACCAGTTTACTGTTATTGGATGTCTGGCCAAATATTTGAATATTTGGTCATTGAATGTTTGGTATTGAATATATATTATTGTCTGTGTTGCTGACTCAGGTCCAAGGTGCGACGATGGCATTAAGCTGACGGATAGCTTGGGGTGGGGGGGGGCGGGGGTGGACAACTAATGGAAGATTTATGCAACACACACACACACACACACACACACACACACACACACACACACACACACACACACACACACACACGTGTGTAACCACCATAAGGGTATTTATGCAATAGTAAAGAGTTAATTGCTTCCTCTGTGCTTCCTCCCGCTCCACTGTAACTGTCACCCCACGGCTGGTGCCAAGTTGCAACACACGGACGTACGACCGAGGCGAGAGTGACTGAACGCATGGTTTCCTCCCCGCCGTCCTTCTCCTGTACAATGGGACTGAAATACCTTTGTTAGGTAACAGTATGAGGGGCCTGGTACACTTGGGGACGTTTAATATGGATAGCGTGAGGGAGTGTGTGTGTGCATGCCTGGCTCTCTGTACTCCCTTTGGGGGGGTGTGTGTGTGTGTGCGCAAGGCAGTGTCTATTCCTCAAGTCCATTCGTTTTATCTGACGGTGGGATCAGTTCTGAAGGCATAAAAACCCCGCCATGAGCATTCCACTGCTCTCTCTCTGTCTCTCTGTGTATTCTCCTCTCTCTGTCTCTCTCTCTCCTGTCTCTCTCTCTCTCTCTCTCTCCCTCTCTGCTTCCCCGCCCTGTTGCGCCACGACGAGCGTGACTGCCCCCCCCCAGCCCACGAGACGGCAGATATAAACAGCGGCACACCCTGGGTCACGGTGTCAAAGTGGTCAAAACATTACTTTCGGCTTACAGCTTTTAGTTTTGGTTTTGTTTTTTTGTTGGCAGGGCGTTGGGGCAATTGTTGATGAATGTGTGAATCGGTGTTTGTGGTGTTTTTGAATCCCATCATGAGAACGAATCCAGACAGGATCCGTTATCTTAAGTCGCGTTCTTGGTTTGCTAGCTGCTGCTGCTTTGCTATCAGCCAGTTTCTAACCTGATTGTGTCTGTGTGTGTGTTTGTTCTTGTGTTTGCCCACAGAGATCAACAGAGTTCGCAAGGACATGTACAGTGACTCAGTGAACGGCCTCGTGGGTAAACAGCCGCTGGACCTGCCCGAGCCCCAGGGGCCCATCGTCCACCAGCAGGAGAAACTCTTTGTGCCTGTCAAAGAATACCCCGATGTAAGGAACACTTTATGTGTGTATATATATATATATATATATACGTATACTGTATGCACACACACACACACACACACACACACGCACACACACGCACACACACAGACACGCACACCCACACACACACGCACACACACACACACACACACACACAGACACATACACATCCCGAGATATTACATTATATTAGTTGGTTTGTGCTGTCCTGGGTC
>PIJE02003031.1:0-29730 GCA_002895965.2 Coryphaenoides rupestris | reverse complement strand
CACACACACACACACGTGTGTAACCACCATAAGGGTATTTATGCAATAGTAAAGAGTTAATTGCTTCCTCTGTGCTTCCTCCCGCTCCACTGTAACTGTCATTGTTCCCCGGCTCTGTTCAACTCCCCGTCCAAATCGCAGCGTTCCCCCCCCGCCGCCTCCCCCTCCCCCTCTCTATTATTCCCTCCTTCCTGTGCCTGGGTGGACAACCAGACAAATGATTTAGTCAGCGGTGCCAGGCAGGGGGTAATTTTTGGCTGAACGCGCCGCTTCAGAGCCGACCGGGGAGAGGAGGGAAAAAAAGCAAAGCAAAGAAAAGAGAAGGCGTTTGCGTGGTGAAATAAGAGGTTGTCAACCGTCTCACGTCTCCACTGATGGCCGGCGCGGCCCCCTTATGTTAATGTGGCATTTCAGCCCCCCGAGGAGGGGAGGGGGAGGCATGGGAGGGGGAGGAGAGAGGGTGGGAGGGGAGGCAGAATAGCGGAGGAGGCAGGGAAATGTTTTGAATGTGCTTAGTATTCACCCTTTTCGTTCATTCCATTGTTTGTGTGTGTGTGTGTGTGTGTGTGTGTGTGTGTGTGTGTGTGTGTGTGTGTGTGTGTGTGTGTGTGTGTGTGTGTGTGTGTGTGTGTGTGTGTGTGTGTGTGCTTGTTCTGTCAGTCACCTAGCGGGCGGTTAGAATCCAGAGGGGCTTTGGACCGTAGGGGGGAGGGGAGAGGCAATCTGAGGCCACGGTATTGGCAAGGCAACAGGTCTGATACAGGTTTAGTGGTGTCGCCTTTGAGCACTGTAAACTGTAGACCCCCCCCCCCCCCCCAGAGAGTGTGCGTTGATGATTTAAAGGCCTCTACAGATAACTCCCCTTGGAGGCGACTTAAGTTTTTACTTGCGTAACTTTTTTCCTTTCTTGGCGAGGGCTTCGGGGACTTATTGTCTCTGGCCCCCAGAATTCCTTGCGGCGATGCGTGCCAACGGTACATGCGGGCGACGGCGCCGACTGTTGCTAGCACCCGGGATGGAGGCATGCGGCGGGAGCTCTTTAATTACCTTGCCACCCTGCGAGAGAGAGGGGGGGGGCTTTTGTTTGAGTCTGGGCTTTCGGGCTCCGTACACACACACACGCACACGCACACGCACGCACACACACGCACACACACACACCTCGCGGTATAATTAGTATTTCTGTTTCCTGGGCACACCTGATTGATTTCTGTTTTGCATCGTCTGGAAGTCGGCGCCCCCCTCTCCCTCTCTCTCTCTCTCAGTACGCCATTCCCCCGCCCCTCCCTAACACACACACACACACACACACCCAGCACCCCGTGCATGCACACACACACCCAGGGAGGGGGACTGATGCAATATGTTGTTCTGGTGCAAAGGGAGACATCCATGAGTGAGAGTGAGAGAGAGACTGAGAGAGTGTGTGTGTGTGTAGATAATGTCTTCTTCGTGTGTGTGTGTGTGTGTGTGGTTGAGACAGCGGACTGGAGCGGACGGTGAGATCATGTGGTTATCATGGGGAGTAGCCCAGGGAAAACACATTTCTCGTTGTGTAATTCTTGTATTATTTTTTTGGTACATTTCCTTTTTTTTTTTTCTATTCGCAGTTTCACACTCTCCCACAGGTGTTACTTAGCCAGGGTCCTTGCAGCTGTTTACCAGATGTGCCGTTTGTGTGCGGTTTATTTGGGTGTGTGTTTCTTTAGTGGTGGGGGGGGGGGGGGTCAAAGTCCCCTCCTCATCGATCACAACACAGTCAATCAGTCACCATGGGAGCCTGAGGCAGGCAGGTGGACACGAAAACACACACCACCTCCCCTCCTCCTCACCCCTCCCTCTCACACACACACACACACACACACACACACACACACACACACACACACACACCCCAAATACAGAGCTGGTGCCAAGTTGCAACACACGGGCGCACGACCGAGGCGAGAGTGACTGAACGCATGGTTTCCTCCCCGCCGTCCTTCTCCTGTACAATGGGACTGAAATACCTTTGTTAGGTAACAGTATGAGGGGCCTGGTACACTTGGGGACGTAACACAGACACGCACACACACGCAGACAGAAAGACAGACAGACAGACAGACACAAGCTGCTAGCGAGAGACCTTTAATTCGTACATTCGTGTCTGCTGCACTGCCTTGAACTCGGACCAGACAGACAGACAGACAGACAGACAGACAGACAGACAGACAGACAGACAGACAGACAGACAGACAGACAGACAGACAGACAGACAGACAGACAGACAGACAGACAGACAGACAGACAGACAGACAGACAGACAGACAGACAGACGCTGTGCTAGTGAGAGACCCTTAATTTGTACATTCATGTCTGCTGCACTGCCTTGAACTCAGACCATACACACACACACACATGAACCCTCTTCCTCATTTATGTAAAACAAACAAAAAAAAGACACACACACACACAGAGAGAGACTGACACACACACACACCTCCCCTCTGTTGCTTGCATCTGCATGTACTTAGTCTATGTTTGTATTTACCCGTTTTCCCACCATCTCTGTCTCGCTCTGTTCGCACCGTCACCTCCTCCTTTTCACTCTGTTTGACGTTGACTGTGCAAAAGTGTGTTGTTCTCAAACGCAGGGTATTGACATTTTGAGAAGCTCGTCTAGATGTTGAGACGTCGCCTCAAGCGGTGTTTCCTTTGGCTGTTCGGTTTGATTGCGGCATGTAAAGAAACAAACAAGATGTGATTTGCGAATCAATGCGCAAATCAGGGAGGGTGTGCTCATATCGAGTGGCTAGAACGAATATGAATACAGACACGCACACACACAGAGACACGCAGAGACACAGAGAGGCGTGCGCACACACACAGACATGCACACACAAACAGACATGCACATACAGACATGCACGCACACACAGACATGCACACACACACACACACACACACAGACACACACACACACACACAGACACACACACACAGACACACACACACACACACACACACACACACACACACACAGAGTCCTGTCGCCTTTGGCCACATGTCTGGCTGACGTGTACTTATCAGAATGGCAGTTGGGTGGATGGTTCAGCGATCTGTCATCACACACACACATCCATCCATACTCTTTTGTCTCCTCTCCTCAACCCCCCCCCCCCGCCTCCCAGCGAACACATTCCTTCTACATCTTTATCAATCACCTCTATTTATCTCATTAATAATAGAGTGTGTGTGTGTGTGTGTGTGTCAGTGTGTGTGTGTGTGTGTGTGTGTGTGTGTGTGTGTGTGTGTGTGGTTTTAAATAAATAGTGTAGCAGTGGCTAAACCGGGCCTCATGCTAACCAAAGCCCTGGTTTGAGCTGTTCTGGAGAAGGGGGGGGCAAGCTTCAAGTTGTCAGATTCGCTCCCTCTCCCTTGCGCTCGCCCTTTTCCTCGGCAGGGAATCGTAAGTCACGGTCCGTGGCCGCCGAGCGCCCCTATCTGGCCCCACGTGAGCCCGGATAAAGAGAGCGTTTCTCGATGAGGAGAAACGAGACGAGACAGGAGGAGGAGAACGCATCCGGTCAGCAACACTGAGCATGGGCAGGATGGAGGGAGAGAGGGAGAGAGAGAGAGAGAGAGAAGACAAAATGATTGTAAAGAAATAAATAGAGTGATGGTGAAGTTAGGGACTGATAAGTTGGGGAGGAGAGAGAGCGAGGCGGAATGGTGGCGAGGTTAGGGAGGAGAGAGAGAGAGATAAACAGAATGACGGTGAAGTTAGGGTGGCGGAAGATGTAGGTCACCGAGCGAGGGGAGCGAGGAAAACGGGAGATGGGGCGATACGGACCGAATGATCACGACAGCATGACTCGTGGAAAACCCCACCCAGAGGACGAGGGACCCTGACACCATTAGCGGGAAGGAGTGCGAGCGGATGCTTCCATGTCTAGTCGATCACACACACAAATGTATGCGTGTGTGTATTGTAAAATAGCCATTTTAGTAATCGCACTCAATCTGATGCAAGTCAACGCACACGCACGCACACACACACACCCCCACACACACTTAGGAACGCCCTGTTCCCCAATGAGACTTTTCTGATTGGATGTGCCGAATCGTAACACTTCAGTACTTCAGACTTAACTTGACGGATGAATGCATGCTGTGTTTGGATGCAAGAGCACATATTTTTTTCCCTCCATTCCCTCTCTTTCTCTCGCTCTCTGTCCCTCTAGCATTCCTGTGCATATGCAGGAGTAGCTAGGCTACATCGGCAAGAAATGCTGTCAGCACTTCGCAGTGTTTTCGGCCCAGAGCACCAGAGAGCGAGGCCAAGGTTCCTGCAGAAACTAGAACCAGAACTCGCAGGAATAAAAGCTGTGTTTGGGGACGCGTCGTCTGGGTTCGGTTTGTTTATTTCATGTCAAGTTGTTTATGAATGTCACGGTTACCAGGGGAGACTGCAGATCCCCGTTTCAGATATCCGACGATGACGACGTGACCACACGATGAGACCGGCCTCATGTGTGTGTGTGTGTGTGATGTCATGACTACGGCGACCGCAACAATAGCTTCGGGGAGCGACTGTTTAGCGCCGTTGACGTAGCGCTAAAGTGTTACTTTGGAATAAAAGTAACATTTAGCATTTCGTTTTTCCCTCAGTCTCTCACACATAATAACGCAGCCTCACTCGCCCCCGCTAACAGGCTTGAGTCCCCCGTGCTACCAAATCAAACACACACACACACACAAAACACATACACAAAAGACAGTGCCACAGGAAAAGTAGGCCTAGACTGGAGGGAAGGCAGTAAAAATAGACAGAGAAAGGGAGAGAGTGCATGTGTGTGTGTGTGTGTGTGTGTGCTGGTGCGTACGCGTGTGAGAAGGATGACTTGGGTCAGATTGAGTGCGATAAAAAAAATAAAATTTTATAGGTGTGTGTGTGTGTGTGTGCGTGCCTGTGTGTGTGTGTGTGTGTGTGTGTTACAGACCCGTTGGATATAATTATGTTTTTGTGAATGATGTTAGCCAGTGAGCTCGGGCACGGGCCTTCCCTTGTGTTTTGTTTACCAAAACAGAGCGAGGCACACAATCATCCACTAGAGCTGGCGCTGCTCCATCAGAAGCAACCAGGCCGAGCGGCAAGGGACGAGGAGGAAGAAGAAGAAGACCGAGAAAGATCTGTCCTCGACTGCGCCACAGCAATCCGACATGAACTAATGAACCTGACCTTGGGATGGAGAGAGAGAGAGAGAGAGAGAGAGAGAGAGAGAAAGAGAGAAAGAGAGAAAGAGAGAGAGAAGAGAGATTGACACGTGGGTCAAAAAGGAGCTACTGTAATCAGGTTCTGGAGCAGGGAGACCCACCCGTCCCACCAGATGGCTACCGGGCCCATTAAGAGCCCAGAAATAGTCGCGATCCATAGGGATATTTTAACTGCCTTCTCTGCCTCTGAATTTTCTTTTCCATGTGACAAAGCAGCAGCAGCAGCAGCAGCAGCATTCGTGAGAGCGAGAGAGAGAGAGAGAAAGAGAGAGATCGAGAGCGAGAGAAAGAATTGTAATCTGTGAGTAATCATCACGATCGGATCGCTGAGGCAAAGCCGCTTTGGCTACCTTGTGATGACTGTGGCATTAGCCTGATAATACCAGCCACCTGAAACGGATGGAGCCCACAAACCCCTCCGCCTCCCCCCCCCCACACCAAATCACACTTCACCCTGCCAGCCTTCACCGCACGACGACTCCAATAATAATAATAATAGCGGCGGCGTGTTCCAATCGACCGTGTGACAACGCTGGAATAAGCGCACGAACTATATGGAGTTATTATTAAAATATATGGAAATGTAAAGCACCGGGGGGGGGGGGGGGAATACAATAAAGTATGTCTTGGATGAGATCCGTCTGCGATCAGAGCCCGATTTGCTCGATCATGCCGAAATAGGACACACACACACACACACACCCAGACACACACACACACCCCTCTCCTTGGCCAGTGATGCAAGTTAGCTCGTTATTAGGGCACACATTTCCCCGGTACTGCCAGTCACGTGTGGCATGGGGGGGGGGGGGGGGGGGGAGGGGGGGGGGTGGGGGACAGAAGTGGGGGTTTTTTTCCCCCACATTACAAGAACAGAGGTTGACGACTTCATTGTGGATGTGTCGTCTGCCGTAGAGGACACACTTTCCCCCCGTTTCTCGTTTCCCCTGCTGCTGTGGCGACCCAGACATAAAACAGGGGAGCGGGAGGGCGAGAGGGCGGCGGTGTCCGGGGATCGAACACGAGAGCACGGAGCTAAATATAGAAGGGCCAGGTAGGTAGGTGCCGCCGGCTAGTGATCCGGGATGCTGAGCGGCATTCACGGATTTTCATTCCCACGATATACATGCCGTGCGTGTGTGTGGTTACGCGGCGCTACTGGTCGCCAACAGCGGTCACAACTTTAAACACGTAGCATATTCCGTATCCCCCCCCCTGCACGGACCACGCCACGTGAAGTGTCGGTGGGCCTTTCTTTTCACAGCTATAGAGTTATATTATATGCAAACATGACGTGGTGATCTGCACCATCTTGTGTACTTCTTTGGTTGATTGAGGGATGAACATCTGCGCGTTTTCCCCCCCGAGTTGGCGTTATCGTCGATATGCAGCTGTGTCTGACACACTCCCTCCCTCGCAATCTCGATGAAAGCGCAAATAAGTCGTTATATTTGTGTCTCGTTATTTACTTCCTTATCTTTGATTTGACGGCAGGGTCTGTGCAATGCATTTCTTTTGAAGTGTGTGTGTGTGTGTGTGTGTGTGCGTTCGGGCGGCGCTGTCAATAAGCCCGACACGCAACGCGCCAACTCAAATGCAACAGAGCAGCCGGAGTAAAGACGCACACGTTTGAACCGAGAAAACTACAAATACACTGCGGAGGAGGCGGGGAGTCTGGGCTTCGACGTTCGACATATAAATGGTATAATTAGTCGGAAACAAAAAAATAAAAACGTTTAAAAAAAAAAAAGGTAGTGGCGGCCATTAAACGCGCAGTTTTCCCCTCAACTATAATTCTTTTTTAACGGCGATAAAAAGGCGCATACTTTCCGCTTTTATTTCCGGCAATGAAAAGATTTTTACAACTGTTTTACTGCACAGTATTAGTAGCTAAAGCTAAGTCGGTCACCAAGTTTTCATCAACTTTAAAAGTTATTTTCGGTTCGGACGGCCAACATATTTTAAAAGAAGACGTTAAACATATTTGCGACGGCGGGTGGAGAAAGAATTGAGAGTTCAGGTTTAGGTGCGGCCACGAGAGGATATCTCCAATATTAGTCGCCCTCTCTGGAGCGGTGAGTAAAAGTGCTCCCGAGTCTGTAGGGAGATGGGTCACTCACTCAATAAATCTCACACACACACACACACACACACACACACACACACACACACACACACACACACACACACACACACACACACACACACACACACACACACACACACACACACACACAACACACACACACACACACACACACACACACGCGTGTGGAACAAGGCAAGACATGTGTGTTTACTGCATCCAGCCCTCTCCAGCAACACATTTTGCTTACTGATAATCAATAATGAGCCTACACCACCTACACATTCTCTCACACACACACAAAGCCCACATAGGAGGGAACCTTGACACAGTTTTAAGCATGTACACACACACACACACACACACACACACACACACACAGACTAAAAAGCAAAAATCCACAACGCTAATGAGGCCGTGTGTGTGTGTGTTTGGAGTCGACGCTCTCCTGAGAGGTAGAGAGACACCGTGGGAGAACAGGAAGAGAGAAAGCGAGGGAGAGGGAGAGAGAGAGAGACCGTGAGAGAACAGGAAAGAGAACGAGAGAGAGAAAGGGGGAGGGGAGGGGAGGGGAGGGGGTTGAGAGAGAATAGCCTGGGAGAAAATGTATTGAACAAATATGGCAGGGAATCAGCGCCATACCTCCTCCTCCTCGTATACCTCAGCACAGGGATGATGTACAGGGAAAAGGAGCCATCACAGCCATCTCTCTCTCCCTCCCTCCCTCTCTTTCTCCCTCTTTCTCTCCCTCCTTCCTCTCTCTCTCTGATTCACCGTCACTGTAGGTTGTCCGTGTGCTGTGAAGTCACAGCACGCGGCGGAGATCTGCCTTGCCTCTGACAGAGTCGCGAGCAAAGGGAGATCGTCTTAAAACAGAAACAAGCCAGCCAATAGAGACCGTGCGTGTGTGTGTGTGTGTGTGTGTGTCAGTGTGATGATGCTGGCGATATTGTTATGACTTCAATAGAGACGAGAGACGAGCGTGAGATGTTGGCGGTACGCTCTCACGCGTTGTCGAAATATTCGCGTTTAGAAGACGTCAGTTTGAGGGTACGACGACGGCGAGAGAGAGAGAGACGGGCTTAAGTGGGGGGGGGGGGAGCGCAGGTGGACTTGTTGAGGAAGCAAACGTGACAGGAGGATAAAAGCACCGCTTTCAGGGATACTCCTGTCAGAGCGACCAGTTTGGGAGGTAGGTAGGTAGGTAGGTAGGTCCCTCACATCCATTACCAACGCCTTTTATTCCTTTTGTTCCTGCACCCTCGCCCTCTGCTGTTGTCATCATCCTCACCAGCAGCAGCAGAGAGCCGTTGACGTTGAGCGACTCCGCTGCTGCTGCTGCCGCCGCCCGCCGCCGTCTGCAGAGCCATTAGGAAGTCGAGACTAAAATTAGAAAGAGCGATCACGGCGTCGTGTGATGATGTGGAACCATTTGGCGGGGCCGGGTGCTGGGTGCCGGAGGAGGAGGAGGGGGCGGGGGGGGGGGCACACGCTGGCAGCTCAATGAGCCATGGGAGTGCCAGTTTCCCCCGTGCACAGTGGTGGTCCTCCGCAGAACGAGGGGCAGCCGGCGGGGAGGCACCAGGCGCTACACTGGGCCGTAATGGCCTCCGCTAAGAGAGGTTGGGGGGGGGGGGGGGGAGGCGGGGCCACGGGGGGTCAGCGTTCATTACACCCCGTGTGCGTCGGGGACGACTTCTCGGAGGTGGGATCCCGGGCAAAAACACGAGCGTGCGTGCGTACGAGCGAGCGCCCGTGTACAACACACACCCACACACACACACACATTAGAATGACACCCCAGGGCTGAGTTAGCCAATTAGAGAGCTACACGATCGCATTGTACCAAACAGCTGTCTATGCGAGGGAGGGAGACGCAAGTGTACATTCAAAAGCTAATCACACACACACACACACACACACACACACACCAACACACACACACACACACACACACACACACACACACACACACACACACACACACACACACACACACACACACACACACACACACACACACACACACACACACCTTACAAGTGATCCCGAACACGTGCGATCCAAATGCAGGTCAGAGCCCTGTAGTAATTAGAGGGTTTGCAAGTCTCACCCGTTTCAGAGTAGTTCCACCGAGCCAAGCTAATTATACAGCCATCACGGCAAACCCAGAGTGTAGCGATGTGCTAATTCTAGCACTCCCCTCAGATCACCTTTTTCAGGAGGGGGAAAAAAAGAAAAAAAGAAAGTCCCGATACCACCGTGGAGCTGACACAGCCGTCCTAACGCTCACGAATGCACACTCAGGCTACCGGCAGCCCCTAAAATACCATGCAAAGGTGGGCAATTCCGCCGTTGCCGCCTGCATCGGCCATCTAAAAAAAGAGGGGAGGGATATGTTGCGTTAAATTGGAAGGCACAGCAAGTCATTTAATAAGGCGAGCTTTTAGAGGTGCGGCCCCATAAAAATAAAAGTTACTGGAGACAAAAGCCAGGCGCCCCCGCCACAGTAAACGAAGCGCAACCTTTTGGTGGTTTTTTTTCCCGTTAACGACATAAAGCAGGCGACCTCCGACTAGGAGAACACAGGTGATTTCTACCAGCGGTAGAAATATGAGGCAACGCTTGCGACCAAAAAGTGGGGAAGGTCATCTGATGAGCGAGAGAGCGGACACGCAGGCAGGTCTTGCTGCTCCTCCACAGCTCTCTGGAAAACTAATTTCACAGAATTAAAAACGGCCAGACCACACGGATTTAAAGAATAATCGGAAAAACCCATGACCCTGTTTTTGAGCTCTTTTAAGACAGCCACATTCACTCTTTGTGTGTGTGTCCCTCTCTCCCCAAATAGACACACACATACAGACGCGCACACACACACACTTTCCATCTCGTCACAGGCCGCACAACAGCCCACCCTCGCAAACCAAACCACCTAATATCATGATATTAGAATGAAAATAAAATCTATATCATCGCTCAAAACACACCGTACCTGATATGGATTATAGAAACTAAAGCCACCGACCCTGGTGGTTGCACAGGGTTAATTTCAGGACTATAGCACAACCAAAACCACCACGAAGGGTTTCTCTAACGGGGGGGGGGGGGGTTAGGTAGAATCAGGGGGGCCTCAGTGAGCTGGAGCAGCAAGTACACAACCGCTGACCGAGACATGAGGGGGACACACACACACACACACACACACACACACACACACACACACACACACACACACACACACACGACACACACCACACACACACACACCACACACACAACACACACCACACACACACACACACACAACACACACACACACACACACACACAGGCAACTGGAAAAACAGGATGGAACACCAGGATGCAGGCTGCTCATGTGTTGTGTACATTTTCCTATGATCTGTTGCTGCTGCTGCCCCCATTCTTCTCCTTTTTTGAACTTTTTGAAGGCTTTCTATGTACACTTCCTTGCAGAACCCGTATGCTCGCATGTACAAACTTAAAAGGCAACCGGCCACCATCTGCTACCATTACTATAGAGTCATTCAGTAGGAGGCTTCTATCCAAAGCAACTTGGTGTCATTAAAGGTGCAGATAGGCGTGAGTGCATCTTGCTCATTGATGCCTACAAGTCAGCTTGAGGGGGGGGGGGGGGCTGGGGCATTGGGGGTGGAAATCGAAGCCAGTAACAGAAGACTGACCCCACTCCTGACCACCAGCAACCACCGGCAACAATGGCAGGAAAGGGTCCAGCTGTCAGGGGAGGAAGCCAGGCAGGAAGGAAGGAAAGGCTCTGGCTGTCAATGTGACTGGAGGAGATAACCACTAGGGCGCTTCCTGCTACGCCCGCCAGCCCCCCCCCACCCCCACCCCCACCCCCGTATCCATGGAAACTCCCCCCGCCCAGATCTGACGATGTGTTGTGGTCCAAAACCATCTCATCCACGCCTTTGTAAGCAAAATGTTTACTTCCAATGCAATTCAATCACCCTCGGTTGTTCTTTTTTGTTATTTTAGGGTAGCAACAACATAACTAATAAACAGGATTGTCAACTCGTTATACTCCATTTCCATCCTCCCAGTCTGACATTGGGGGATTCGATTTTTCATAACCAAATCGCTAGAGACCAATGATACACAGCCATGCCAAAATACTGGCTTTTAAGAGTAGAGCAAAATAAAAACAAGTACAATGGCTGGCGACATTCAGCAGACATGCAGTCTATGTAAAAAAAGTAAAAAGTGAAAGAAGTGGAGACTTCTTCACCTGCAGTACAAACACCCCATGTAGTCTTCCTTATTAAATCACACAACACTCGAGTCATAAAATGGATGCCACAATCAAAACATAGCTTGGCCTCACTACCGTAGCCGCAATCACTGCAATCAAAACAACACAAATAATTGGTTGGTTTTGGTCCTAATAGTTAGTCTTGCATTCCAGAGATTACGAGCACGTCTCTACCGGCAGTAACTTGCGGCAGTTTGGCAGTAAAAATGTGTTCTTTTGTTCAGCATGACCACATGAATGACATGGGAGCGTTACTATCGCCTTGTCATCTGATGTGAACGTACGAGAGTGTGTGTGTGTGTGTGTGTTAGAGGGGGGGGGGGATGGGCGCGCTGCAAGGGTACAAGCGCATTCCTTTACACCTCATTAACAGGAAACGGGGTCAAAATCATCAAGGCAGCAGCTAATCTACAAACATGCAAATGAGCAGCAGGCGGCACCGTCCGCCGAGCGCTCAAGCATTCAAAAAAGTGTGTTATGGAAATGATTGCCCCCCGGCCTGCAAAGAGACAAAAACCACCGCAAACACCAGCGCCACTATCGATCAAACAATAGCATAAAGACACGTCAACGTCGAAAGAGTTGCGGTCGCGGAGAAAAAAAAAAAAAGTGTAGACAGGCAAACAAACAGGTCGAACGGCCAGTCATCCGCAAGAAGCGTGTGTGTGTGTGTGTGTGTTTGTTTTCAGGCCTTTACGTCGTCTATTGTGAGGGTGAGGAGGGCGGCGTGCTCGGGGGCCGTCGGACCTGCTTACAGATCCAGTCAAACGGGCCCTGGAGTGGGTCTCGGTCGCCGCTGCGTGCGACGACGGAGGATATGGTTGTGGTGGCGGCGTTTATACACACACACCGCCTTGACTTGCAATGCCTACCCCAGTGATCCCCTCGTGGATGGATCTCACTGCGTTTTTGGTGAAAATAAATCTGCAATAAATAAAAAACGCCCAGCTACACATGCACAGCGTCGCGTAGGCTTGTCAGTATGTAAAAAATGTGTTGTTGGGTGGATTTTATCTTTTCTTTGGAGGATGTGCGTGTACGGGCACCAGGCCAGATCGTGCCTCGAACCGTAAAAACAAACAAAGAAAAGAGACGCCTTTCGAAGGAGTGCCTGTGTGTGTGTGTGTGTGTATGTGTGTGTGAACAAGCGTCTGGCCTCGTCGCTCTCCGAGTCGAGCCGTCAAACAAAGTCTCATGTTTTCCCTCTCCAGCAAGAATAAACAATGGCCGCCGCTGCCCGGGGGTCGCCGCCATAGTTTGTCCCCTGGGTCTCTTCCAAGGCGCCCGAGGAGAAATACAGGGGGGAGGGAGGGAGGGAGGGACCTTCCTTGCACCAGCCTGGATTCCTTCACTGCTCCTGGCCTTTGCATCCGCTAGTGTGTGTGGCGTGGAGGCTCGACTGTTGTTTGGCCTGCATGTCTGGACGGGGGGTGATCTGGCATCTCGTATGCGGGGGCCCGTACACTAGTACACAACAGGCTTTTTTCTTTTTTTTTTTAAAGCGAGGGGGGCCGGTGGAGCTCGCTGGTGGCTCGCTGACAGACATCGCACGGCACCGGCGAGTGACGAGAGATCAGCCTTTGTCACCGCCTCGATTGTCGTTAATCTCCTGCTTCCCCCCCACCCCCCACCAAAAGTCGTTCAGTTTCAGGGGGAATGCGGACTGACAGGTTTATTGAGAGTCAAAGTGTGTGTGTGTGTGTGTGTGCGTGCATCAAGAGCCTGCACAGGCCGCGTATTCGCAGGCACACGACAGGCTGAAACTGCGAGTTGCCAAGTCTGCGTGTCGCGGCGGGAGGGAGCGCGGTGTTGTTAGCTGGTAGCGTTTTTCGGAGCCCCGGAATGACAGCGTGAGCTAGCGGGCTGATTCAAACTGACAGGGCCGCGTTCGCGGGGCTTTAGCGCGTCACCGCTGGTCCTGGACGCATCCCTCAGGCGCCACTACTGACACCCGCACTGACACACTCAAAACACACACACACACACACACACACACACACACACACACACACACACAGGAGAAGTGGATGAACCGATGAGCGAAGGCGCAGACAGACAAAGAGAACGAGAGAAAGAGGAGGCCGCCGCGAAGAGAAGAGCGCAGCGCAAGCGAGCCAAAAGAAACGTCTAAAAAAAACACAAAGCCAGGAAAAATGAGTCATCCCCACGGGAGACGAATCACAGATTTCCTCGTGTGGAAAACAAAGCGATGGCAGAGAGGGTGGAGGGAGGAGAAGAGCTCTCCCTCTCTCTCTCTCTTCTCTCTCTCCTCGCAGGACGACAGCCGTCACCTCCATCACCTCTCCCTGGAAGAAGGACGGATGAACCACACACTCGGGAGAAGTAGGAGGAGGAGGAGAAGAGATCCTCTGGGATGAAAAATTAAACCGGGTGGAAATTGGGGACGTGGAGAGATGAGGACTTTATTGGTGAGGAGGAAGGGAGGATGAAGCAGAGAGAGAGACAGACAGAGAGAGAGAGAGAGAGAAAAGCCGGGATGCTGGTTCATCTAAAGTGTCAGAGGCTCAATAAAAATAAAAGCGGGCGGAGGAGACGCCGCCACCAAACGGCTTGAACTCGTGTCAGACAGACACACACACACACACACACACACACACACACACACACACACACACACACACACACACACACACACACACACACACACACACACACACACACACACACACACACACACACACACACACACACACACACACACACACACACACACACACACCATGGCAGATCACCAATGCCCACCACACCTGTCCCCATCGATTCCTGCACGCCCTTGCGCACACACACGGCAAATACACAACTGGCTTGAAAACGATGACACCATTTGTTTATCCAAAACCAAGCTAGTAGCACCATTGTCTGGATCGTCGTCTGCTTGCCCGGCCCTACTTGGGTTTTCCCGGGAATTACGCGCACACAGACAAGGACAACAACAAGAAAATAAAAAGTATGACGTAATTTATGTAAAAATAGAGAAGGAAACAAAAGGCATCGCGCCTCACCACAGATGCTCAAAGTTAGCCGTGGCGGTAGCATCTGTGGATAGAGTGCTCCGGATAAGAGGCGCGTTATGCCCGTGCTCTCGCTAGGGTGAAGACGAGGTCAAACATCTGGAAACCTATGCCAGGTGAATAACATAAGTGAGTACTTGCCTATCATTTATTATTAAAAACACAGGGCACATTTCTGCACACATGGCTTTGCTTGAGGCTTCACTGAACACTGACCAGTGAGCTACAGACAACACACAAGTCCTCCATGCATTCCTTTTGACCCTTGAACCAACTTTGATGGAAGTGCATGTGAACTGGGCCTAGCCTGGTCAGGCAGACGGACAGGGTCACACACACGCACACAAAGGCTTACTGTGCATCTGTAACTAAGAGGGCTGTATGAAGTTGGGGGGAGGGGGTCAGTGACCTTCCCTCTCAGCCAACCAAATGACCTCATTCACAGCAAATCAGAATCCTCCGTCTCGTCCTGTTCTCAATGGCCCCCGTCGGGCAGACTGACTGCTGCTTCCTCGCAGTTTTCCCCCACTTCAATTTTTTCTACTCTACTTTCAGCACACACACAATCAATCAATTGAGTAGATATCCTAGCACACTCGCTAACCGCTAGTCTGACAGAGCGACATTCTTCCTTCTTGTACCCACGTCTTTCCCGGACACCCAGAGGTCCCCCTTTTGTCTGTCCAATTAAACCCTACATCACACAGTGAGAGCCAGTGTTGGCCTTGTACAATCTGGGAGCCCCACCACCCCCCAACCGCTGCATAAGATATAAAAACGGGACAACCAGGATTTAAACTGTACAGTAAACAAGACAGGCACGCGGTAGCGGACACTACACAAAGAGCAGGCTTACGCACACACACACACACACACACACACAGATGTGTTAAACATGCAGTAACATGACGGGGGTTTCGGCAGTAACCGCCAACGCTGTCATTCTGCCGCGTGCCCGTTCGTGGTACACGAGAGCATAAATCATTATACTCAGTTATTGTTAATTATAGCGTGACAGCAGCAGTTCAAGCGCCGGTCTGCAATATATCAAAATGAAATTCAATCACAAAATTTACAACACACCAGAGGGGTGTGTGTGTGTATGTGTGTGCAAGTGTGTGTGTGTGTGGTGCTTGGAGAAATCTCAGTTGGGTGAGTGTATGGGGAAATGCTTCCCCATACACAACACATCGGGCCCCAGCGTAACATACGGCACTCTAGTCCTCGCGAGCATTTTAAATTACGAGTGACGCTGCTGCCCGCTAAAACGAAATTGAAGCCCACACACTCAAAGTCGGTGGTAAAAGATAGAAGAGACGGGGGGTCAAACGTGCCTTGCCCTGGGGAAGGGTGCCCTCCAGCCAGGCCTCAGAAACAACACAAGCTGCTTGGGGACAGGTGAATTATTCATCCGTCATGACTTCTCGGGCCGGTGTGCACCTAGCATGGCAAAAGATGCTAGCGGGGGGCGGAGTCGATTCATCTTTCGGGGAGAGGGGGGGAACTCCGAGACATATGCCACTCGGGGAAAAATAAAAAACCACCAGACTTCCAGCGGCTTTGAGTGAAAGACGCCATCGGGAAATCTGTGGCGAGGGTAAACACGGAATTAAGGGTGTTTACCGCTCACTTTGATCGTGTTGACAAAGAGCTTTGCGTCTTTTTTTGGGCTGCACACGAACAAATAAAGCTGTGTACGCCGTCAAGTGGTTTACGGGGACACACGACTGTAAAAGCTGATCTGTGGCGCAGGAGAGGCTGGTGGGAGGAGGTATGAGGAGCACAGGTTTGACTCACCACTGGGCAAAGGGGGGGGGGGGGGGGGGTTGCAGGTTAAATTCCTGAGCGCGACCGCAAAAAGCCCTCACACTCGGTCCACCCCCCCTAAGACCAGACTAGATTGGCAGACGGGACAGACAGAAGCAGAACGCACAGAAGGAACAGGCAAGAGAGAGAGAGAGAGCAGCAACGCAGGGACGACAAGTGTGGGTGGGAAGAGAGGGAGAAAGAAGAGAGAATAACACAGGAAAGGCGAGAGAGAACACAGGAAGGACAGACGAGGACCCACACAATGGAGAGAAAGACCACATGTAGGAGAGAGGAAGGGAAGACAGATTGTACTTTCCTTCCCCTGTTTCCACCCTCTTCAGCCGAAGCAAGCGGGTGGCAGAGGAACTGACAAAGAGCACACACACACACACCAACGTGACCAAAGCGATCTTCACAGCTACAGTGGACCTAATCACTAAACTCCCAACAACTGGGGACAATGAGGAAGGAAAAACACAACAGCTAGGAGTGAGTGAGTGAGAGGGGGGAAGAGATTCCAAGACTAATGGCGTACCTTAGTAGTGTTGCAGGAACGGGTGGGGAGGGAGCTATTCTAAGCAGTTGAAGAATGCAACAGGGTGGAGGGTGGGGGTGGGTGGGCGGGCGGGCGGGCGGCGCACACACACACCACACACACACACACAGGGAGGAGAGAGGTGCATAACAACGTAACAAACCACCCCCCCTCCATGAGTGAATGTGAATTCCTGAAATAACCTTTCAACTCCAAGAACAGGAACCAGTTTGATTCACACCCCCACCCCCCACGCCCCCTTCCACCTTTCCGTCCACCTTTCCTACCACCATGCTCCGTCTGTCCGTCCGTCAATCAGTCAGTCAGTCTGGGGGAACAACAAGCCAAGCACAGCGGCCTCCGGGGACGGTCTTCCTGTCTGAAGGGGGGCCTTACTTCCCGTCTTGTGTTTTTGTCACGAGGGGAACAAAAAGACCGCACTGGGAGAGTGGGGAGGGGGGGGGATGGGGGGCTGAAGGGAACAAACGCTGCAACTAAAAAGAAGAAGTGGCCCTTCAGCGGGTAACAAATAAGGCGGCATTAAAAGTGCAGTCAGCAAGGAGGAGCTGTCATGACCCATTTATTACAACATCCTCCAACAACACCCTCCACCACACTTCTCGATAGTCACGCGCGCACACACACACACACGCCACACACACACGCGCACGCCTTGTCACCTCGGTCACTGGAGACGATGAAATTGATTACCTCTGCTCTGTACAAATATCAATATTATTAGCATTAGCCAAGGTCTGTGCCTACTGCCTACCCCATAGCCATGAGAAATATATATACGTATATTAGAGAGCTTCCACAAGCGGAGAAAGAAAACCCCATATATTATATTAAAAAGTACAACAAAGCTTTCCCCAAATGTTACATTCTGTTGTTGATGTAAAACGTTAAGTCGATGCAGGCTCAAGTTTTGAAAAAGTACGACCCACCACCACACACCAGTAAATCACCCCGCCCACGGAAGCCTTTAGTCTGCAGCCGTTAGGGGAATGGAGGGGGTGGAGGTGGTGGGGGTTTAGACGGTTAGTTCTTGGTGACAGAGACAGTGCAGATAGCCAGCCGGGGCCAGGGCAGGGCAGGCAGAGCGCAGCCGTGATAAGGGGGGCCCCGGCACTCGGGAGGATTGAAGGCGGAGATAAGAGACCCCCGGCTGTCGCTGGACGTCTTTATCATCCGCCGGGGCCCAGGAACAGCGGGCCGGGCCGGACCCCGGAGACAGGCCTGGTGGGGCGGTGGGGCGGTGGGGTAGAATCCTGTCTATGGTGGGTGAGTGGCTGTAGTACATGTCCATTTAGCAGGTGCGTTTAGTAACAGAATATATATGTATTTGATGGATCAGCCGGTGGGCGGCAGTAGCTCAGGAGGTAAGAGCGGTTGTCTGGCAACAGGAAGGTTGCCGGTTCGATCCCCGGGCTCCGACTCCTAGCTAAGTGTCGAGGTGTCCCTGAGCAAGACACCACCTAACCCTAACTGCTCCTGACGTGTTGGTTGTTACCTTGCATGGTTGACACCGCCGTCGGTGTATGAATGGGTGAATGCGAGGCAATACTGTAAAGCACTTTGGATAAAGGCGCTATATAAATGCAATGCAAAGTATATATTTCCGAGTCTATATTTGTTTGATGGATCACATTAGAGAATCAGGTAAAGGTTAAACCCTAACCACTAGAGTGATCCTGCCCCCTGTAGAATGAATATTATTTAGATGTACAGATATTGTCTTAAGTTATTTTACTCAAACCAATCAGAAATTAGAGGGTTATCCACAGAATCCCCAGTTACTAGGTAGACCACATGGCAGAGGACAAAAAGCACAGGAAAGCTTGCAGGAAGGGTAAAGGCAAGCAGAAGAAGCCCCTTAAAAGGAGGTGACGGGACAATGACTAAGAATTAGACTGCAAATCAGCTTCACGCCTGACAGTGGCAGCAGCTCCGTAAAGCGGCTCACAGAATGCCCCTTAGTTAATTAAATTCCAGCTTATAAGGGGCGCCTTGGGAGCACGGTGTGTGTGTGGGTGTGTGTGTGTGTGTGTGTGTGTCTCACGTAGGGAGATGCAGGGTTACAGGGGCATATAATGGGTTTTTAGCCTGCACAACCACCAGTCCCTAACCTGTGTGTGTGTGAGTGTGTGTGCATGCACAACCTCCCCCCCACCCAGCCCCTGAGCTTGTCTAAGAGCACCACTCAATCTTGTTCGCTGCTAAATTGATTGCGCATCGGAGGTTAGCCAGCGTGGCTCCGTCTGCCGGTGGGTTAGCGCACGGGAACACAATTTTGTATACATCACACAAAACCACGAGACAAGAACACAAAGACGCAGGACAAGGGGGGGGGGGGGGGCGACAGATAAGGAACCATATGTACGCATCCCTCTCCGTTTATCAAAGCCCGAATCTAGACGACGGAGGGACCCTCGGGAAACGGGGCCGGTGTGCGGCGGCGGTCTGTCAAGACTGTCCTCTAAACTGCTCCAACTCACCAGGGAGGAGGAAAAAAAAACGCTTTGGAGCACAAAAAAACAGGGTCTCTCTGCGCTCAGTCAGGGTGGGTGGAGAACGGAGACGTGTGAACGCTACACCGCCGCTGCAATGCAACAGTAGAAGAAGAAGAGGAGGAGGTCTGGCCCCTGGTGCCTTGTGTGCTCTACAACGCTGGGCTATTAAATCCATTACACAAACGAGGCTCAAAATTGAGCCCTGAAGAAAAGAGGGGATGGGAGGGCGTGGGGTGGAGGTGGAAGGGTATGGGTGGGGGGGGGGGGTGGGGGTGGGACAAACTGCCTCGATCAATCCGACCATTCAGTTCTGCTCGAAGGGAGACTTCGCCAGAGGACACGGACGCCGGAAAATAAATAAACCAAGTCACACTCTCTCTCTCTCTCCCCCCTTCCTCTCTCCCCCACTCCGCTACCTCGCATAACAGCACTTGCGCCGCACTAGGCCTGACTCTCGGTGTTATATGGTCCGTCTCCTCCTGCCAAGAGAAAATATAGCAATTTGAAGCCGCTTGTTGGCTGGCATGTGGAGCGGGGGGATCGTAAAGGGGGGGGGGGGGGAGAAAAAAATGGGTGTCACCTCAGGGAAATGAACAACTGCGCCGGGGAAAGGAGAGGGTGTGGGGGGGGGGGGGGGGGGCGGCCTGTCAGAGGCCATAGTGACCTTGACTGGCTGTAAACGCACAGACACACTGGAAAGAGACCGTGTGTGCATGTGTGTCTCAGTCAGTCAAGTCACACAGGGCGGGGTCAAAGGGGTCCGAGGCCCAACGGTGTCAGGTTCTTTCCCCGTGGAAACAGCTGCACGGACACATGCACGCAACGTTGTCTGCGGAAGAGGAGGGGGTTTCACATGCATGCGTGTGCAGCTGTCACGGTCGGTTTATGGACGCGCCATTTAGGGGCGAGAATTTCAAAACTTCTAAACCTCCGTGGTGCCCCCCGGCTTCTTTAAGAACTCCACACAGGTCTCACATTAAAATAAAAGAAAGGACATCGCAGAAGGCATTGAAATCACAGCGGCCACTTGCTTGATGGCAGATAAAGAGCAGTTTCCCGTTTTTGTCAACAGCTGAAATGCCCCGCCCCCCACAGCTGCCAGCGCCATGACAGCTAAAAGGAGTGCCCCTCAATTTTGGGCTCCATTCAGTTTGCCCACTCACCCATCTCCACCCGCTCTCACCACCCCTCTCAAGAAGGCAGCCACGTAGATATCCACTTCTTTACAACCACAACCATGACCAGCACCGTTTTTCCAAGCGTCGCTCTCGCCCTCTCATGACACACGCCGCGGAGCGAGACACTTGTGAAATGGACGAGTGATCCGGAGAGAGTGGGTCAGGTGAGATCCAACGGGATTAACAGACGTGGCCGAAACTGCAGTTGGACCCCCCACCCCCCCAACCCCAGCTCTCCTCCCCTATATTCAAAGTAGAGGCTCCTACAGAAGACAAGAGCACAGTGTTTGCTGTAACCCTTGATCCACCGCCAGCGGTTTGTATATTTGCCTAACCTCTCCACTGCCTCACACAAACGTACACTCACCACGCAGTGTAACGGGGAGAGAGAGAGAGAGAGGCCGGGAATTTGCATCGACATGCCGCAACACCGATTAGAATACAGATATCTTGTCTGGCGACGGACAGTCTCGCAAAAGGTTAGATATGAAAAAAAATATATTGTAGATATTATATGATGCATTGATTTGTAACCAATTCGTTGCGGTTTACAGTTTGGCCACCCTAAAATTCAAAGCCGGTGGAGTCTAATCGCAGTGCGCTGCACCACCCTAGGAAGGGGTGTGGGAGGAAGCGGGGGTTCTAAATATCGCACCAACGCTCCAGCTACTACACCCCTCCCCCCCCCAGACCCTCAACCCTCCGGCCCATGGAGAATACACAAAAAAAAGCAGAGAGCCGCCTGCTAACAGGAAGCAGACGGGGGTCAAACCGACGCATCGCGGGGCCGTGCCGACTCTCATCTCACAGCCACACGAAACATTTGGCAGAGGGGTAAAGTTTTTAGCTCGCCGCCATGGAAACTCCAGCAAAACAATGAATAGAGAGAAAGAGGGATTAAACAAAGTGATGTGTGTGTGTGTGTGTGTGTTGTGGGGGGTGGGGGGGAGACATGGGAGTCCTAGCTGTGGTTTCATGAAATCAAAGAATAACACCCCCTCACCTATGAGGGACTGTTGCCGCAGGGCACACACAAATATATTTTAGTCTGACTAAACATGAGGTGGCTCCCAGTCGAGGGACCGAGTGGATGTGTGCGTTTGTGTGTGTGAGCAACACAAACTAAATTTGTCCACATGTCTGCCAGGAAGGAGGAGGGGAGATTTCACTTTTATTTGTGTAGGTTTATTGAAAATCGGAGGAGCTTTGATTGCGAGAGAACCACACGACAACTATAAAACGTACTGTTTGTTGTTGTTGTTGTTGTTTGACTACGTAATTTGTTCGGGTGTCGGATTGGGTGGTTTTTGGCGAAAAGAAGAAGAGGAAGAAGAAGAAGAAAAAAGCACCAGTTTCCTGTCGCGCCATGACAACCAATATTAACTCAACCCACCCATTGAGAAATGCAAAATATTAATGGCGAGGCCGTGGGTGGTTTCACTATTAGATATCCAAATAACAATAATAATAAAGAATAATAACGCAGGGAGTGTTGATCTTTCAAATAACTTATGGCAACTTTGAAACTCAATCCCCAAGTCTAATGGAAAATACTTGTATACGTCAAAGAACCCTGACAATGACGACAACATCAACGTCTCGTCTTCCTCTCTACGTTGTCGTTGGCACGCAAATAATCCGTCCAGACCAGTTTTACAACTACGTACGAAACATATGCATCTGAAACCAGTCGTGAGAGTTGCCCAACATTATTACGCATCCGAGTTTCTGGACACACACACACACACACACACACACACACAGTTTGCCATCCAAAACAAACGATAGAGTCGACTGATCTGTGCTTGGATACATAAATAAATACGTGAATTGATCCATTATTATTATCATTATTATTATTAAACTGTAAAATAACCAGGAGGATGTGGCGCTCTCTAGTGTCCCCAGCCAGGCTCAACTTACATAAAACCCTCGACTCAAAAACGTTACGATACATCCGCGTAGGCTCTCTAATAGACACCAGAAAACAACTAGTAAGTGATGCTGCTTGTCCCCCCCACTGTGGCTCAATAACAATAATAATAATCACAATAATAAAGATAATAACGATCAGCTCGCAGTATCTCCATCCATCAATCGGGCCACGCAGTTTAAAAAAAATAATAATAATACGCACGACGGTCGCAACCAACACGGAACAATAAAACGCGAACGTCGCCACCCGGCTATAAAGCGTCTATAGACGTGTTAAAACACACATTATTACATCGTTTGTGTTTAATTTGGTCGGTTGTTTCGCAGCCCCCCCCCCCTTCCTCACCAAGTGTGTGTGTCCATTGTTTGGCGGGCAGGGGGGGGGGGGACAACTATACTACACTACACTACACGCATACCGATGGACTGGGGTTTCTTCTGGGGAAATTGATGAATGTTTGACGCAAAACTATTAACGATTAACTGTTACAACTATGTATGGACTGAGTGTGTGTGTGTGTGTGTGTGTGTTTAAATCTGGCCCCGGGGTTTTTAGCAGACACACACACACACACACACACACACGGTGGGTTAGTCCTCGTGTCGGGTTGCTACCATGTGAGCTAAGCTAAAAATGCTCCCCCTGGTTCAGTCAGTTAGTTACTGAGTTATAATGATGGCGAAAACGCGTCGAGACCACCAGACGCTATCGCAACTTTATCGCCGAACACGTTGAGGGGAGGGGACACCCTCGTGTGTGTGTGTGTGTGTGTGTGTGTGGGGGGGGGTTATTTTAACGTACATTTTTTACTTTAAAGTGGTGTTTTCCATGACCCCCCCCCCCCCCCCCAATGTAAGTCAAGTCAATTCAAGAGTGCAAAACAAACTGTCTGGATGAACTCGACTTTTGAAGAAACTTGAAGAAGAAAACAACTCCAGAAATGTACTTTTCCAGCCTCAGGGTTCGAGTAAAACCTCTGGATATGTTTAGACTCAGATTTGACTTTTTTTAAAACTGCTTATACTAACATTTTTGGGGGTTTGGGGGTTATGGGGGGCGGGGGTAGCCTATGCTAGTGTGAGTGCGCCCCGATGCGAGCATCGAGCCCCCCGGCGAAGCCCCGCCGATCGGAACCGCTCAGTCACCCTTGGTGGAGTCACTCCACCCCCACCGGTCACGGTAACGGTCCGGTCCAACACCACCTTCACCTTCACCACCTTCAACACCACCACCCACCGCCGCCATTTACCTTCGTCGAGGAGCCGCTCCAGGTGCGTGAAGATGCCGCAGAGGTTCGGCAGGCTGGTCATGAGCTTCTTCTCGTTGAGCAGCTGCATCAGATAGTCGGGGCTCGGCCTCGGTCGCTCCTTCACTTCCATCATCTCCCCGCCGACCATCATGTTTGCGATGCGATGCGAAGCGAGCGAGAGAGAGAGAGAGAGTTGAGGGTTCAAGCCGCCGTCAACCAACAAAAACGCCGAAGAATCCTCTCGTACGTGGGGGAGAAAAACACCCAAAAAAAGAAAGAAAGAAAAAAAAAAACTTGCGGATCAAGATCCCTTTTCCCGCCCCCCCCTCCTCCTCCTCCTCCTCTTCCTCGTCGTCCTCCTCGTCCACCCTCCCGCGTTTCGATCGACCACCCCTCGTATCGGGGTAACAAAACAAAAAGAAGAAGAAGAAAGAACCCGGGGGTTGATTTGATTGTTTGTTGGTTTGTTTGTTGAGTTAAGTGTGGCGCCGGGGGGAAAAGACACCGTTATCTCCGCGTCCGAACGAAGCGCCGACACACACACACGCAAACCAGTCAGCCAACCAGTCAGTCAGTCAGTACACACACAACACACACACCACAACACACACTCCTCTCTCCTCCGCTTCTTCCTTCACAGTGCGCTGCTGCCTCCTCGACTGCTGCCTCTACTACTGCTGCTGCTGCTCCGCCGGGGACCTTCGTCTTCCTCCGCTGTGATCATGAAAGCGCCACAGTATTCGTCTGGAAGTGTTCGTCCCGCCCCCTCCTCGCCGCTGATTGGCCACGGGGACGGGCTTGAGGGACGGGCGGACGCGCCAATCGACACGCGGCGGCGGCAGGAGGGCGGCGCGAATGCCGATGGTGACGGTGACCACGAGTTAGTTAAACGAGCCTAACGAACCACTACTATACTATACTATACTATACTATACTACTGGAGTGGAGAGATTAGTTTTTGGATCTTACATTATTATTCACACTGACTCTCTCTCTCTCTCTCTCTCTCTCTCTCGTATCGACAGATATCTGGTCCACATTGATCTATTCCACACGTAGAAATGTTTTGCGTAGATCCGCAACGAACACGAACACATGAGTCGTTTAGCATAGATCTATGTATCGACTTCTCGTTTATGTCTCAACGTATTCAATCGTATCATCGTTCATCGTAACAGCACACACACAAATACCCACACATACACACACACACACACACATAACACCTCTTGTTTACACTGGCCGTAGGCCCACACGTCTTGTGATATGGCTTTCTGACAATTAATCAATTTTTTCAATAATCAATAAGGCTCTTTCGGCTGTCCCGCCCAGTCCTTGAGAAGCCCTTCCCTATTCATGTTAGGAGATTAACGCTAAGATCAATGGGACGCCTCCTAACCTGCTCGAGACCATCTCTCACAATCAATCCGGTCTAAATAACCTGGACTGGTCTGCCTTGATTTTAGCAGCTGTCAGGGGAGAGAGGCCCGGCTAAATATGAGCCCTGACCTTGGCCCGCATGCAATTTGTCCGATTGCCGTACAGCAACCCTTTTGTCTTCGTTGAAAAAAAAGTAGTCCCTGGGCCCGGTGTATGAATACATAAACAGCGGCACCCTGACCTTACGAATGTATTAATGCTTCCACAATGTTAACACATATTAAGGTGCAACACCTCCGGCTCACAGCGACAGAAATATATACTGTCACTGGAACAAAGGCTAAAATAATTAGCATTTTGGATGATTTTGATTAAACAGATGGTAACTCCACGAGTGTCCGCTTCATGTAGGCCTACAGTGCGCACCACACACACACACACACACACAGGCATGTGCCGGCACATACACACACATACACAAACACACACACACACACACACACACACACACACACAGGCATGTGCCGGCACATACACACACATACACAAACACACACACACACACACACACGCATGTGCAGGCACATACACACACATACACAAACACACACACACACACACACACACACACACACACACTCACGCATGGACAGGCACAAACACACATCCAAACACACACACACACACACACACACACATAAAAACACACACACACACACACACACACACACACCTAAATAAAGACACACACACATCCCTAAATATAGACAAACACACACACAGCTAAATACAGACACACACGCACACTCTCCTAAATACACACACCTAAATACAGACACACACACACAAATAAAAGTTATATTTAAGTTATATTTTTACACATACACATACACACACAGCATCGAGGTATTCATTCCAAAAGGTAATGCTAGGAAGGGTGTTAGAGGGGACCAAAGCAGACTGATTAAATTGTCTTAGAAGTCCTCACCAAACATTAGAATAATAAAACACACTGAGTGAATAATGTGGAGAGAATGAGATGGACAGGAGGTGAGGTTGGGTTTGGATTGGCTTTGACTCCGCTTCAGAGTTGGCTGTGTTGTCACCAAATGACGAGCAGGCAGAAGGGGTGACAGACCATTTTGCCATTAAATTGAATAACTCAAATAATGTTTAGTAAGATGCAAGTTTATTTAAAAAGTGATCACAGAACATGGAGTTTTAAGTGGCAAGGCATTTAAGTGTACAAAGCCATATATCAATTTTAATAGCTGATGATGATAAATGATAAAGTTCATTTGAGAATATAAATGTTTATTTTTTTTAAATAAAATGTACGATTTCACTATTTGTTTGAATATTATTATGTGGCTATTATCTTTCTACTTTCATGTGGACTCAATTCTTCACATGTTCTTGCATGTGTGTACTTTTAGTGAGCCCAATAATAACACAAACCTTAAGTTTCCTGGCTGTGTGTCTTGTTATATTCTCTGTGTGTGTGTGTGTGTGTGTGTGTGTGTGTGTGTGTCTCCCACACACACACACACACTCACACACACTACACACAAATGGAGAAGACACAACAGACTGAAAGACAGATAAGGGACAGATGCATAAAAACACCAGACACATGAAAACAACAAACAAGTTGTAGACAGAAAAATAAAAGAAAATCTGTATATGTGTGACAGCAAGAAAGGGAGTGTGTGTTTGTGTGTGTGTGTGTGTGTGTGCGTGAGAGAGAGAGAAGAGAGCCAGAGAGGGAGAGAGAGAGAGCGTGTGTGTGTGTGTGTGTGTGCGTGTGTGTGTGCGTGCGTGTGTGTGTGTGTGTGTGCATGACAGCCAGAGAAAGCATATGTGTGTGTGCGTCTGTGCGCCTCTCGACAGCCTGGAAGTGAACAGAATAGATTGTAATCCCCCCATTGCTCCCCGAGCCCTTGTGTTTTCGTCATTTTTAATAACACGGGGTTCCATTCAACAATGAATCCAATTAACAGGAATCTAGATAATTAATGAACAAGCGTTTAGCTTCATTTGAAGAGGGGCTGTGTAAGCTCACTCCCAGTGTCCTTAGGGACTAACGGGGTCTTTTCAGCTAACACTGTTCAGCTAACAGACATTCAAAGACGGGGGGTTTGGCCACGGGGGGGGGGGGGGGGGGGGGGTTCACCCGGGGAGGCAAGGCAGTCCGTGATAAGAGTGGTCGCTCGGACAGGCAGAGCAGAGCCTGTGGGCCCACAGCCTCAGATAACACACACACACACACACACACACACACACACACACACACACACATATCCACACGTGTCGCAAACAACAAGCAGCCCCTTTGCCTTGCCTTATTTCTTTTGAGTTACTAGTTTAGGGACTGTGGGGAACAAAGGCGCGAGCGGATTCTGGGTCATTTACATTTTGAGTAAAGGTGTGAGAACAGCGCAACGGATATAAATGTACGCCCTGGCAAACACAGCATAGGCTGCGCGTCGGGCCCACAGAGAGAGATGCATCACGCGCTGTTTTTCAATATACCTCCCCCATCACCACCACCGCAACAAATAACCTGCTTGCACATTTATGGTCTGTGCTTGGTGCTGGGTGGGTGCGCGTCGTCATGCACACAAACCTCGTACCCGTGTCTGCGCGGAGGCATCGGAGCGTCTGTATTCCAGCCCGCTATCACAATGATAACAATAATAATCTTAATAGTAATTGCTTTTGTGAGGGTCGGCATGGCGAAGTTCATTCGTCTGTTGTTGTTGTTGTTACGGTGATAGACCGTGCACAGGAAATACGGAGGAGGAGGGAGAGAGAGGAGGAGGAGAGAGAGGAGGAGGAGGGAGATAGGGAGGAGAGAGAGATAGGGAGGAGAGAGAGGAGGAGGAGAGGAGAGAGAGAGGGGGAGGAGAGAGGAGGAGGAGAGAGAAGAGGAGGAGAGAGGGAGGAGAGAAGAGAGAGGAGGAGAGAGAGAAGGGAGGAGAGAGAGGAGGAGAGAGAGAGGAGGAGAAGAGAGATAGGGAGGAGAGAGATGAGGAGAGAGGAGAGAGGGGGAGAAGAGAGATGAGGAGGAGAAGAGAGATGAGGAGGAGAGAGAGGTGGAGGAGAGAGAGGTGGAGAAGAGAGATGAGGAGGAGAGAGAGAGAAGGGGAGGAGAAGATAGATGAGAGGAGGAAAGAACGGAGGAGAGAGTGGGTGAGGAAAGGAGAGGAGAAGAGAGGGGAGGAGAAGGAGAAGAGCGGGGAGGAAGAGCGAGAGGAGAGGGGAGGAGGAAAGGGGAGGAGCTTGCAGGCGATGCCAACAGAGACGGTCACATGTAGAGCAGAGCCACAGGCTTTGGGAAGACCCTCTGGGGTTTCCCCCCCCACCACCACCAAGTCTCCTGTGTTTACCTTCACGGTGGTGGTGGATGAGTTCTGCTAATCCAGTCAGCAGGCAGGTGCCAGATAGCACATGATAAATGGACCACCCCCGGAGCTGTCCTGCATTATATCTGCCGACCACGTATCTAATCAAGCCCCCGTGCCCACCCGCCATCACCATCACCACCACCACCCCCCCCCCCGCAGGCAGCGGCTCTGTTTCCAGTCAGGGAAGCGACGAGCCACTTCACAACTGTCTCAGAGCACGGCACTAGAGATACAGATGTAGTGTTTCTTCCAGCGCTGCAGGGTTACTGACGGCGCCACCATATCAGGCTTGGAAACGGTCATGATGGGTTGATTGTCGAATCGGTGTGTCGTGACACGACGAAGAGAAGATCTCGCTCCGGTGAAGGGCAGATCTCTTGATATGAATACATACTGTGCATTTAAAAAGAAATACGCAGGAGGATATTGTGGGAAAAAACTCCAAAGATGGCTACCTACGACTGGGACACCATGCGACTTGAGTGAGCAGGGTGGAGCGCGGGAGGGTTAGAAGAAGAAGAACTCCTATCTGCTGCAGCAACATGGCATCTCCGCCCATCACAATAACCCCACAGTCTCCACCCATCACAATAACCCCACAGTCTCCACCCATCACAATAACCCCACAGTCTCCACCCATCACTATAACCCCACAGTCTCCACCCATCACAGTGATTGTGATGGGTGGAGACGGTGGAGTTATTGTGATGGGTGGAGACAGTGGAGTTATTGTGATGGGTGGAGACAGTGGGGTTATTGTGATGGGTGGATACAGTGGGGTTATTGTGATGGGTGTAGATGTTGGGGTTATTGTGATGGGTGGAGACAGTGGAGTTATTGTGATGGGTGGATACAGTGGGGTTATTGTGATGGGTGTAGATGGTGGGGTTATAGTGATGGGTGGAGACTGTGGGGTTATTGTGATGGGTGGAGACTGTGGGGTTATTGTGATGGGTGGAGACTGTGGGGTTATTGTGATGGGTGGAGACTGTGGGGTTATTGTGATGGGTGGAGACTGTGGGGTTATTGTGATGGGTGGAGACTGTGGGGTTATT
>PIJE02003030.1:46931-48978 GCA_002895965.2 Coryphaenoides rupestris | reverse complement strand
GGTCGAGGTGGGGGGGTAAAATAATCGGACGGCGGAAAACTTTGGAATTGGCTTTTTCTTTTTAATAATACACCGCACAGACAACAACACACACACACACACGCACACACACACACACACACACACACACACACACACACTCTCTCCCCTCCCGGGGGGGGGGGGGTGGGTCCATTAATAACAAATCATTTCTTTCACACGTCTTCTCTTTTTAATCTGGTCGCTGCCTGACACCCATCCACCGGAGGGGGGGGGGGGGGGGGGAGGAGAGCAGTGGGGAGGGACCACTTAGATGCAACCCCCCCCCCTCCTCCTCCCACCACAGCCCCCTCCTGGCCTGACTGAGGTGATTTGTCAGGGCCAAGTGGAGAGAGAGAGAGAGGCTGTGGGAGAGAGAGAGGAGAGGAGTGTGAGGGGGGAGAGAGAGAGAGAGAGAGAGAGGAGAGAGAGAGAGAGAGAGAAAGTGTGTGGGAGAGAGAGAGGAGAGGAGTGTGAGTGGGGAGAGAGAGAGAGAGAGAGAGAGAGAGAGAAAGTGTGTGGGAGAGAGAGAGGAGAGGAGTGTGAGTGGGGAGAGAGAGAGAGAGAGAGAGAGCGAAAGTGTGTGGGAAAGAGAGAGAGGGGGGGATTGGGAGGGAAAGGGAGAGAGTGGGACAGAGAGAGAGAGAGGAGAGAGAGAGAGAGAGAGAGAGAGAGGCAGAAAAGGAGAGAGACCCGCGGTCACACCGATGTATTTATCCCAAGGTAAATGGAGATCGCCCAGCCAGCCGGCCAGCGTCCCCCTGATTACAGACACCCCCCCCCCCGCCTCCCTCACCCCCCCCCCCCCGCCTCACCCACTCTCCCCCCCATCTCCCTCTCCCCGGTGGCGTCTTGATAGATGTTGCTTGTGTTTACCTGTTTACAACGACACTAAATCTGTGAATACGGTGGAACAGGGCGGCCATGAGTGTGTGTGTGTGTGTGTGTGTGTGTGTAGTGTGTGTGTGTGTGGGTGTAGTGTGTGTGGTGGTCGGTGTGATTTATGCCATGCTATGCAGACCGATAGAGAAACACATCGAGGGGAGGCGGCTTCGCTTCTCTGGGGGGAGGGGGAGGTGGGTGTGGCCAGGTGGGGAGGTGGAGGGAGGGGGGGGGGGAGGTGGAGGGAGGAGGAGGTAAGGGGGGGGAGTTGACCTCATCCATTTCTTCCCGGGGTGCTGATGATGCCGCTCCGAACGCCAGGAGAATAACAAACACACACAGGAGACAAACGTTGAAGCAAGGAGAGCAGAAGTATTTTTTCTGTACATTTGTAAATCTGTTAGTTTAGTTTATTTGAATTATTCTGTGTATTTCTCTCTTGTTGTATTGTACTGTATTGCTATGCAACCTGGCACAAGAATCTCCTTCGGGATTAATAAAGTTCTATCTTATCTATCTTATCTTATCTTTAATGTGGAGCAGCTTGCAGACAGGAGGGCGGAGGAGGCGGCAGCTGACTGGTCGGCCATCTCTGGGTGTTAATGTGTCCTATTCTGTTGTTAGTTTAGTTTAGTTTAGTTTCAGAACTTCTCCAGGTAAGCCAGCGCCGGCTCCTCGGGGGGAAGTCCGCAGTAACGAGACGGAGACAAGAGACGCATTCAGACGGGATCCAGACACAACCGAGATGGACTGAATTAATAGATGAATGTATTAAAACATCACATGACGGCGAGATCATGACCAGCTACACTTTTGACCCGAGTGCGCGTGTGTGTGTGTGTGTGTGTGTGTGTGTGTGTGTGTGAGAGTGTGTGTGTGTGTGTGTGTGTGTGTGAGTGTGTGTGTGTGTGTGTGAGTGTGTGTGTGTGTGCATAGAAAAGCTGCCATGGACATAGAAAGCCATTCTAGAAATACACTTAATTCTGTTGTTACTGAATTCCTGAAACGCAACAAGGGAAGAGTTTTAGTGGACGGCTGCAGAGGAGGACTACAGTCTCTCCTCACTAGGAGAAGAACTACAGTCTCTCCTCACTAGGAGGAGGACTACAGTCTCTCCTGGCCTCTCCTCACTAGGAGAAGAACTACA
>PIJE02003030.1:36931-41931 GCA_002895965.2 Coryphaenoides rupestris | reverse complement strand
TCAAGTTGGGAACGTGATTAAGTTGGTTGGTAGTGATGAGCAGGTTCGTCTCTTTGTGGTTTTGATGTATTTAAGTTACTGCAGTTTGTCTTGAGAGTTTCATACATTATTTTGTCTTCCTGGGTTTGGTTTGTATGCCGACAGGGAAGAGGAGAGCATGTTGTCCCGAGTCTTGTACTTTGTAAGTTGATCCGGAAGTTGAGTTTTGTTTTCAGAATGTTATCCCTGGTTGGTCTGTGCTGCTCATTAGGAGAGCAGTCAGTTTGGTTTTTTTTTGATTTGGTGGCAGAGACCGTGGGTGGAGGTTCAGTTTGACAGACTGCCTCCGGAGCACTGAGTCTGACTCGATGGTCGGGTCTCTGGTTTACCAGGTGGCACTGGTGCTGAGGGAAGTTGGTTTATTAGTTGGGTTTTATTCATTAGAGTTGAGGAGGTTAAATTTGTCAATGTGCAATTTACTTTCATGTTGGACTAGACTTGCTGTCTTTAGTCTTACATTAATATAATTTTTTTAATTTTAAAGTATGTATGGGTTATGGAACCCTTTGGTTTCGCTACCCTTGATGGTGTCCGGTATCTTGGCCCTAATGTGTCCCAGGCGCCAGTCAACATTCTTTTGCATTGGGGTTGCCTTATCTCATCTCTTGCACCCTAATTGTCAGTCTTCCCTTCTTTGGATCCAAGGCTGTGGCGGTGGAGAGGCTGAGGTCTGTCAGGGCTTCATGAGTTGACGCTATGACGGGAAAGCAAAAGGTTGGCTAATAATGGAACATTTTGACAGCGTTTTAATAGTTCAGTTAAGTTGTTTCTGCACCCGTTTCAGATTCCAGCGCGTCGTCAGCTGATGAGGTGCGCCTGTACAGGTGTGGCCTGCAGGCTCCATCAGGTGAACCACGGCGGCCAGTCTGGCGCCTCCCACCCACCCACCCACCCAGGCAGGTTGGCGTTTGCTTTTGCTGTATTGGTTCTAATAAATATCTCATTATCTCATCGTGTGTGTGGACACTTCTCTTTGTTGCGATCACTGAGCCTGGTCATAACACCACCCAACACTTCAGGTCCTATAATGTGAAGACCAGTATGTGTGGACAGACCTGAAATAAAGACTGACAGTCATTTCCATGAGGAACTCCAACTAGCGTCTTCATGTCCCCGTCTCGCGTGGATACGGTTTGTTTTGTACGATCCGTACGATATTGCAATGAACAAGTCTTCAGTTGGAGGGTAATATGGTTGCTGTCACGGCAAGTTTACAGTAAAACTTGTTAATGTGTTTATGTGTTTATTAATGTGTTTATTAGTGTATTAATAGACCTGTCTGTCCATAAGCATTCATTATGTCAGATTATTTAATGTGTTCTAAGTAAACTGGCAGTCATGGCTGAATCTGACCCATGAACAGAAATGTCTTCATGTTTCCTGTCTCATGGTCAAATGAACAAGGAAATGAACAGAAATGGAATCTGTCCCTGTTGGTCTGAAAATACCAGTTTAGACTAAAATCACACATGAATGAAGTCAGCCGCTGTTGAAACTGATGACTAGAAATACAGAACTAGCCGATCATACTTCACGCCGTTATGATGCGAGGTGAACATTGTGTTGGGAGCTTTCCGCAATTTTGATGTATTTTGAGTATTGTTGGTGTTGGCCAACAATACTGATTCTTCATTTTATTTGTCGGATGTGGGATTTGGCGAGATGTTGAACACCACGAACATTCTCCAGAAGAAGTATTCTGGGGCTCCTCCGACGGACGGGACACAAAGGAATAGGACGATAAACTGGTTTATTGGAGCGCAAACCCCCCTCAGATTAGGTCCGTATCCTTCAGACTCCCGACAGACTACACAAGCGTTCCGGTAAATCCCCCCCTGGATCAGGGGCTGTCACCAGTAGGCCTTCACAAAACACGGGAGAAAAACATCAAGTTGATAACATATTTGTTGTAATTCCCAGAACGGCCTGAGTGGCGCTCGGGGGCGCCCCTGAAGACGTCTGCCAAAGAGAAGAAAAGTTGAGACGGAACAATTTATCAAAATATGCGGGAGAATAAATATTTATTCGCCGAAGTCGAGGGGAAGCCAACCTGGCGAGTGTGCGCACACATTGCATATATTACCTGGTACACACACTGGGGAAGTTATGACCAACAAACCGGCCACCTTTGTGAAGAATGTCTCAGAAGTGGGTATTCAGTACAGACTTAGTATCCTCGGCCCGTTCCGACCACAACCTCAGATGGTGGAGGGCGGCCTGACGGGTTGGACGCGCCGACCAGAGAGAGAGAGAGAGAGAGGGATGGCTCAGCTCTATCTTTACACTGTAATGAATACAAACGTGGAACAGTGACCAGCATGAAGTCACTGAGTAATCCAATAGTCGGTAGAAATGTGGAGCATCTTGGAGTGTCTCGGAGACGCGACGCGACCCGGCAGCCCGGAGGCTCGCACACCAGCAGCTGGAGGGGAGTGGGAGGGACTTAAAGCGACCGCACCGCATCAATCATGCACACAAACAAACACGTGCACGCACACACACACACACACACGTGCACGCACACACACACACACACACGTGCACACAGACTATATTGAGTAATGGAGCGACTCCAACAGCTAAGTACACTTCAGCACATGTTTATAAGGGCAGCCAGATATTAAGCTGTACAAATTAACTTGATTTGACTCGAAACTTGACCCGACGACGAAACTCGAGCGAGGCGTTGCCACGGTAACGACACATTAAACGGGACGCTTGTGTTTCGCGGTCTGTCGTCGCTTATCTTCGTCTCAGCGGGACGCCGAGCGACTCGACGCGCGAGAGTGTGTAGAGCTGTCCCCGGCGGAACACAACACACGACGACGACGACGACGTTTAAAAGCGTCTCGGTTTGACTCAAACTGATTCGAATCAAACAATAAATCCTGTGATTGATATTTAAACGGCGGCCGTGGCGTGAGGCCCCCATGTTGTCCTGTCCTCACTTCATTCTGGTTCATCTGTTTAACGCGGTCGTGTCTGTTCCTGTTTGTGGAGACAGATTCCAACACACTCTTAATGGATGCTTTCAGGCCGCCGAGAGAATTTTAATCAACTGCTGTTGTGCCTATCGGCAAGGTTACCGCGCACGGCACCAACAAGAGTGTGTGTCTCCCCCCTCGCCGCCTCCCTCACCCCCCCGGAATTGGATGAGACTGTAAAGATTCTCTGTGGGGACGAATGGAGGGAGGGAGAGAGGGATGAAGGAAGGAAGGAAGGAAGGGAGGGAGAGAGGGAGGGAGGGAGAGAGGGATGAAGGGAGGGAAGGAGGGAGGGAGGGAAGGAAGGAGGGAGGAAGGGAGGGAGGGAGGGAGGAAGGGAGGGAGAGAGTCTGTGTCTCTGACTCCAGTGAAAGGCTAATTGCTGTAAGACAGATTTACGTTTCCTTAAACACCCCTCACCCCACACCCCCCTCCCTACACACACACACTTTTATGCCACGGGTGGAGGGTGGAGGTTGGGTGGAGGGTGGAGGGTGGAGGTTGGGTGGAGGGTGGTGGTGGGTGGTGAAGGGTGGGTGGGGGTCTCAGAAGGGGTGTATGTTATCATCTCATGTCAGGGAAATCAATCGTTATCAATTTTAAAGTTCAGATGAGTATTTCACGTCTCCTCTCGCTGCTCCTCGTCCTTGCCTCCTCACCGCCGCTCACACACACACACACACACACACACACACACACACACACACACACACACACACACACACACACACACACACACACACACACACACACACACACACACACACACACACACACACACACACACGCTTTCCATCTGGGTCCATATTGATTGTCTCTGTGGCTCCCCTGTGGAGGGAGGGAGGGAGGGAGAGAGAGAGAGGAGGGAGGAGGGGATGGAAGGAGAGAGAGAGAGAGGGAGAGAGGGGAGGGGAGGGAGGAGAGAGAGAGAGAGGGAAGGAGGAGAGGAGAGAGAGGAGGGGGGTGGAGGGAGGGAGGGAGGGGAGAGAGGGAGGGAGGGAGGGAGAGGAGGTGGGAGGGAAGGGAGGAGGAAGGAGAGAGGGAGGGAGGAGGAGAGAGGGAGAGAGGGAGAGAGGGAGGGAGGGAGGGAGAGAGAGAGGGAGGGAAGGAGGGATGGAAGGAGAGAGAGGGAGGGATGGAAGGAGAGAGGGAGCGAGGGAGAGAGAGAGAGAGAGAGAGAGGGACTTTGTGGACTTAAGTGGTGGCGTCGTAAGAGTTGGTGATCCGTGCTCCTCTGTCTGGTTGTTAGACCTCGGTGACTCGCTGGGGAGATGGCAGGAGAAGGTCAGGAGGAGGATGAGGAGGAGGATGAGGAGGAGGAGGAGGAGGAGGAGGAGGAGGAGGAGAAGGAGGAGGAAGAGGAGGAGGAGGAGGAGGAGGAAGAGGAGGAGGAGGAAGAGGGGGGGGAGGAGAGGAGAGAGGAAGGAGGAGAGGAGGGAGGGAAGAGAGAGGAGAGGAGAGACAAAGAAACATCATGAGGAAGGACTTTAACAAAGGAATCTAACGAAAAAGTTTTTATTCTGCTTCTCGTTTAAAAAAACCATATGTGGGCTTTTTTTACTGCAGATTTAATGGAATTGACATTTGAGTGTCTAAAAAAGGGGAAATATTAATATAATCTGATATGAATATTAATGGCATCGTTTAATTTGACACCATACATTCTACCTTTTAATTTTTTTATAAATGTATATTTATAGACATCCACAAAAACAGTTTAGTTCAATTCTTTATGAAGATTAAGCGATAACCTTATACAATAGAACCTTCTTCACTTCCATCTATACTGAATTATTCTTCCTCTACATGAATGGCGATGAAAACATAAATGCATCAGAAGTAAAAAAATTATACGAAACAAAATAAAATAAAGACTGGCAGAGGGGGCGTGTCCCTGAGTCCACACTGGCAGAGGGGGCGTGTCTTTGCATCCAGACTGAGGGAGGGGGCGTGTCTTTGCATCCAGACTGGCAGAGG
>PIJE02003030.1:29431-31931 GCA_002895965.2 Coryphaenoides rupestris | reverse complement strand
GGCCGGTGAGGGGGCGGTGAGGGCCCGGTGATGGTGGTCTCACTATAGCCAGTCTGATGTTAACCGGTCAGTATTTGTTTTTGTAAAGAAAGAAAGAAAGAAAGAAAGAAAGAAAGAAAGAAAGAAAGAAGAAAATACATGAATTCAAAATGTATTTGCAGTTACTTCCGGTCAGATATTTATTTATACTGAAGGAGTAACGAGATAAAAGAGATGCGGGAGGCAGAGAGGAGAGGAGCTGTCACCCTGAGTGATGACATGAAATGCAATATGTTAGTTTTTATTTGTGTCATTAAAGGCATTATTTTTACTTCATTTGTACATATCTCAGTGTCAGATTTAGTGACACTGACACTCATGTATGCCTGTGTGTATGTGTGTGTGTGTGTGTGTGTGTGTGTGTGTGTGTGTGTGTGCGCGTGTGTGTGTGTGTGACACCGGAGCGTTCCAGCGTCAGCTCTGGTTTCAGGAGTAGCAGGGGGTTACAGCGATGTGTTTCTACTTAAAGCAACACGGCGAGGCGCCCGCGTGGCCGCTAGCACGTCGCTGAGATCCACGATGAGTCAACTTTCTTTTTCTTTTTCCGAAATCAAAAACTGCAGATCCAGAGCAGATCCAACGTCGTTTGTCGCCTCAGAGACCGAATCCCAAATCAGCTGTTGACTCGTCGCATAATAACTGTTTACTTGCAAATATCTGTTTGTTTTGTTGACTTTGCATGTAAAATTCTAATTTAATGATATTAAATTGTGTTATGTTGGCGCCGGTGGAATTATGAATTGATAAATGTGTGCTACAGAAGCAAAGATGGTAATCTGAAACAATAGTTTATTATCAAAATGAATACAAAGTGTGGGCACATTTTGGACGATTTTGTAAAAATAAATAGCAATTGATTAATGAAGTCGAATTAATTAAGAACACTTCCATTAATCCAACAAAATACATATACAAGCATTAAACAACACACCTCATATGCAGAGATCAAATATACATTTAATTAGAAAAACACAATTATATGAATTATTTATATTTATCAAGTCGGCACAATAATTTTTTTAAGCAATACATTGACTAACATGATGAACGTACAACTGGATGAGATGTCTCTCCTGGGTGTTGGACTGTGTGTGTGTGTGTGTGTGTGTGTGTGTGTGTGTGTGTGAGCTAGGGAATGTATGTTTATGGGTGAGTGTGTGTGTGGGCAGCGTCTGTCTGTCTGTCCGTGTGTCTGGAGGCTTGACGGCTACAGAGGACAGCAAGTGTGTGTGTGTGTGTGTGTGTGTGTGTGTGTGTGTGTGTGTGTGTGTGTGTGTGTGTGTGTGTGTAGGTTGGGGGGGGGGGGGGCTATGTGTGTGTGTGTTCAAGTGTGTAGGGCGGTAGAAGGGTGTGTGTGTGTGTGTGTGTGTGTGTGTGTGTATGCATGGACATGTGCATTTGTGTGTTTGTGTGTGTGTGTGTGTGTGTGTGTGTGTGTGTGTGTGTGTGTGTAAGATGCTGGCTAAGTCTTATGGAACATTAGTTGAGACTAGAAAAATAGAGCTACCTATAAATCTGCTCCTGGCCGGTGGGCTCGGGTTTCCGTCGGCTGATTTATGCGAGTTGTTCCTTTTAGACTGGCCATTTGGGATCCCCAATCATCCCAGCGAGCTCATCCACACAACCCCCCTCTCAACATATTAATAATATTGCGCAAAAAAACGCAAACGTGAAATGAAAGGCGATCGCGGCCTTCATTTTGTCCCAGTTAAACCAACGCCTCGATTTCTGCTTTTTTGTTCAACTTCTCGGTTCACTTTTCTTTCTCTCTGAGCTCTGATTTCCGTTTCTCGTCGCTCCCAGAATATTTATATTTAACCGTCGACGGCCGAGCAGTTGCTCACCAAATGTCAACTGTCTGTTTGCGCGCCGCTCTTAATTGGAATGTGTGTGTTTTAGGGAGAACGCAATTAGTCTCATCCAGTCTCTTATCGACCCGCCGCCACCGTCCTGATTACATGCTCCGTGCTCCCCGGACGGAGCAAGACGCTGTGAATAAATATTCCATATTTAATTCTCTTTTTTATATATTCCCACCAGGTATGGCCCGGTGTGGCCCAGTGTGGCCCGGTGTGGCCCGGTGTGGCCCGGTGTGGCGTGGTGTGGCCTGATGTGGCCTGGTGTGCCCGGTGTGGCCCGGCGTGGCCCGGCATGGCCCGGCGTGGCCCGGCGTGGCCCGGTGTGGCCCGGCTCGGCCCGGTTTGGCCCGGCCCGGTGTGGCCTGGTGTGGCCCGGCGTGGCCCGGCGTGGCCCGGCGTTGCCCTACATCGGCCCACCGGCGTGGCCCGGAAGCCCCGGTACTCAACAGTGTGTTTTACAAGCACACACACACTTTCACACGCCGGTGTAAGCGAACACTTTGATGAGGCTCCACTCTAATTATACTCGAGGGCGACGTGACGGGCGGACGACAGGTGCCGCGGTCACATGACCTCTCAGCGCCTCGCCGACAGGACGTCCA
>PIJE02003030.1:15000-28214 GCA_002895965.2 Coryphaenoides rupestris | reverse complement strand
GCTGCAGGCGGAGGAGCCATCCCGGGGAGGGAATAGGGATGAGTGACAGGCTTCACACTCAAAGTAATTTCTTATAGAATAAAAGATAATAGACTGCCACACGTTATAAAGGTATAGAACCCCCGCCCCCACACTCCCACTTGCACCCGATCCTCATCCCAGTCAAAATCCCTCCTCTCTCTCGCGTCTTCTCTTTCTCTCTGCTCTCTTCTCTCTCTCTCTCTTCTCTACATGTCTCTCCTCTCTCTCTCCTGTACTGTCTCTGTTCTCTCTGTCTCTCCGCTCTCTCTGTCTGGTCTCTCTCTCTCTCTCTCTCTCCCTTCTCTCTCTCTCTCTCTCTCTCTTTCTGTCTCTCTCTCTCTCTCTCTCTCTGCTGTCGGTCTCTCTCTCTCTCTCTCTTCTCTCTCTCTCTCTCTCGTCTTCTCTCGTCTCTCTCGTCTTCTCTCTCTCTCGTTCTCATCTCTCTCTGGTTGTTGTTGTTGTTGTTGTTGTTGTTGTTGTTGTTGTTGTTTGGCAAACGATTATATTGAGGAAACGATTAGGTGAACAGAAGCAGAGTTAGACGGCCACACAACACATCAACACACCCTTAAGGATTATTTTAAATATATCCACAACCATTATGGTCAAAGATGACAGGGATGTTTAATTTAATAGATATAACGACGTAATAAATGCGTCAAGATGCGCTCGGGTCATCATAAAATATCATAAAACATCATAAAACTTAATAAAACTTAATAAAACTTAATAAAACATCATAAAACACGATATAAAGTGATACAACATGATCCTGCGGGATCTGTTTTCATTCACTGATTACATCTAAACACAGGATTTAACTTAATGCTCTTGTAACTTCATATGAGGACACTATGGTCAGAGTCTATTTATACACACACACACACACACACACACACACACACACACACACACACACACACACACACACACACACACACACACACACACACACACACACACACACACACACACACACACCACACACACACACACACACGCACACACACCTCAGCTAACAGCTAGCAGCATGTAATGCTACTCTGATGCATGATTACATTTGTTTGCAAACATGTTGGAACGCAAAAGAAATGCATAATGTATGAGACGCCACCAGGGCTGCATGAGCAATCAACTAACGTGTGTGTGTGTGTGTGTGTGTGTGTGTGTGAATAAACCTTGTGCACACACACACACACACACACACACACACACACACACACACACACTAATGCAAACCACAACACACACACATTTACACACACACACATGCGCATTAACTGAACACACTCCTCCCCGACTCCTCAATTCACAATTACTGTTGCACACACCAGAACACACACACACACAACACACACACACACACAGCAGACAGAAACACACCCACACACACACACACACACACACACACACATAAATACAACACACAAACACACACACACACACGACGCAAACACACACACACACACACACAGACGCACACACACACACACAAAACACACACACACACACACACAGACACACACACACACACACACAGATGCACACACACACACACAAAACACACACACACACACACACCCATTTGATAAGCATGCAGAGTGTCCTTTGGAGGGCCGAGTGTGTGAAGGACGTGATGAGGGAGATAAGTGTCCTATGGGGCCCTGAGGGGCTCCTAATGGAGCCATACATCAGCACCCCGGCCCCCCCCCCCGGCCGCCCGGCCCCCCGGACCCCCGCGCCCCCCTCCCCACGCAGAGCCATGCTGCCAGGCCATGAATGCCGCACTATTACTACCGGCCATTTTAATCATGGAACCTGTCACACCGCTAATCAACACCATAACTTCCCACCGAAAATCACTCCGAAAAACTCCCTCCCTCTCTCTCTCTTTCTCTCTCTCTCTCTCTCTCTCTCTCTCTCTCTTCTTCCCTCACACCCACACACACACACACACAAAAATTCAATTCAATTTAAAGAGCTTTATTGGCATGGGAAACGTACATTTACATTGCCAAAGCGAGCGGTAAATAAAAAGTATATTTATAAAGAACTGAATATATACAGTAGAAGTAAAAAAATATAAAATATAAAAAATACAAAAATACAAAAATAAGATACAATAAAAAGAATGCCTCCATCTATCTATCTATCTCTCTATCTGTCAGTCCATCAATCGATCAATCGATCAATCTCTCTCTATCTGTCTGTCTGTCTGTATGTCTCTCTATTGCTCCATAACCCTAACCCTGTCTGTCTGTCTGTCTGTCTGTCTCTCCTGGAGTCCCAGCACCAGCGGTTCTTTAATGGGTCGTCGGGCTGCGGTGTCAACGGCCTCTGAGTCGGCGTGAACGAGCTCACGGTGCGGCCACTCAGCCCAGCCTCTCTCTACCGCTCTCTCTCTCTCTACTCACACACCTATGGAGCGTTGGCCTCTCGCTAGCTTATCTTAGCGCTTCAGTGACAATACGTCGTCTGTTCGCTAACGAGGGGGGGGGGCGTCACGCGGCGGAGTGTTAGCGTTGGACGTCTCACTCCGGGCGAGCCGCCGCCGCCGCCGCCGCCGCCGCGTGCTACCGTTGCGCGGGGCGAGCGCTAAGGTGTGTTGACACGTCGGACGCGTGGAGCTGATGACGGGAGGGAAGGAAACCAAACAGCACTAAACAGCACTCCGGCCCTCGCCTCTAAGTACCCGGCCACCGGCATTCCTTTAGCGCCCCCCGACGACACCCGAGCCGCACCTCAGCGCCGCCGTGTCAAGACCGCTACGTCGGCTCATCCACACGGGCGGAGGGCGGAGGTGGCGGGGGCGGAGGTGGCTGGCGGAGGGTGGCGGTGGCTGGGGGGGCAGGGGTGGAGGAGGTGGCCTTTGGTAATCCGACGTCCAGCGGTGTCACGTACACCATCGCCCCACCACCACCACCACCACCACCCCACCCAACACACACCAACACCCCACCCCGCCAACCACCACCACCACCCCCACCACCAGCACATCACCCTCAACCCCTCCACCCTCAACACCACCCAACACACACACTGCCACCCCGGCCAACGCGAACCTTTTTAAAAATACGACGAGAGTTATGGGTGGCAAGTGGAGACGGCGGGTGGGGGGGAGGCGGGGGAGGCGATGGGGGAGATGGGGGAGATGGGGGAGGTGGGTGAGGTGAGATGGAGATGGGTTGGGGGGGTCGGGGGTAATATTCTAACTTTAAAGACACTGATATCTCAATACGACCGACGAGACATCGCGTTCGGGGCTAAAAGTTTGGTCAGACCTCTCTGGTTAGAACCGAACTAGGAGGTAGGAGGTAGGAGGAAGGAGGTAGGAGGTAGGAGATAGGAGGTAGGAGATAGGAGGTAAGAGGAAGGAGGTAGGAGATAGGAGGTAGGAGGAAGGAGATAGGAGGTAAGAGGAAGGAGGTAGGCGATAGGAGGTAAGAGGAAGGGGGTAGGGGATAGGAGGTAGGAGATAGGAAGTAGAGGAGGTAAGAGGGTAGGGCTATCGGCTCTGATTCCATACTGTTAGCATTCCTCCAGACAGTGGGGTATGTGGTATGTCAAGAGGACACACATACAACACACACACACACGCACACACACACACACACACACCTCAGAGTCCTTCCTGACGCCTCACCGTCTGGGTTTGAGTCCAGCAAAGCATGCTGGGAGATCTGGGAGAGAGGAGAGGTGAAGAAGATATGAGATGATATATGGGGTATATATATATATATACTGTATATACTGTATATATCTTTATGTTCCATCATTCAGAAGGAATCATTTCTACTTCTCAATACCATTGCCAACTTGTTTTGCTGACTGAATATCTTACCTATATTTTGATATTTTTCTTCGGCTTATTCACTGTAAATGTGGAATTATTCTATCGTTTATTTCTCTATTGTTGTATTGTATTGTATTGCTATGCAACCTGCCACAAGAATTTCCTTTTAATAAAGTTCTATCTTATCTCATCTTATCTTATCTTATCTTATCTTATCTTATCTTATCCACCTCCCTACTATGTTGACCCAGCTGGGACCGGTGGTGTGCATACTGGTGTGACTGATTATAGTGGTTAAGCTGGTTAACATAACAGTTAAACTCGTTAACACCATCGTTAAACTGGTGAAGCTGATTAAACTGGTGTAAGTGGAGGTGCAGTCTGGTGTTATTTGTGACGCGCGCGTCATCGCTGTGAGACGTGTTGTTTTACTAATGAGACATATTAGAGGCTCATTAGTGAGACACGCTGCAATGACAGGCAATATGCTGAGACACACACACACACACACACACACACACACACACACACACACACACACACACACACACACACACACACACACACACACACACACACACACACACACACACACACACACACACACACACACACACACACACACACACACACACACACACACACACACACACACACACACACTCTCTCGGCTATAGTTTGAGTCCGTTCTCTCAGATCCTCCTGTCTGTCTGACGGGTCACGCTAGCCTCTGAGCTGCTAGCCTATCATCATCAACACACACACACACACACACACACACGCACATTACATTTACTCCCCCTCCCTCTCTCTCTCTCTCTCTCTCTCTCTCTCTCTCTCTCTCTCTCTCTCTCTCTCTCTCTCTCCCAACACGGACCTCTCTCTAAATATTGGGTGAATGTGCTGCCTCAGCACCATCATTACTACCCCCACCCATCACCCCCACCCATCACCCCCACCCATCACCCTCCAGCACCTCTGACTTTCTCTTTTGCCTTTTCCAGTCCATCGCTGATTGGAGGGCATCAGTTCCACAGAGTTGACTTCCTGCTGACGCCCCCCACTCTCCCCCACTCTCCCCCCCCCTCCCCTCCCCCCTCCCACCCTCTACTGGGGCCACTGGGGAGGGGGGGGGGGGGAGATTGGGAGACAAGGGAGTAAGTAAGAGTGAGCAAGGAAACATAGAGAGAGAGAGAGAGAGAGATAGATGAGGAGATGCCAAACGGGAGTGTGTGTGTGTGTGTGTGTGTGTGTGTGTGTGTGTGTGTGTGTGTGTGTATTTGTGTGTGTGTGTCTGCATGAGAGGGATATAGAGTTTACAGAGTTTACGCAACAACCTCTGGCTCAAGAATTTCCTTCGGTATTAATAAAGTTCTATCTTATCTTATCTTATTTTAGTAACAAGAGTCTCCTTATTAAGCAGGATGGTCTCGTGCTGCTGCTGCTGCTGCTGCTGCTGCTGCTGCTCGTCCTTCATGTCCTCGTGACGTACGACACTTCAGCAAGTTGCCCGCAAGTTGTCTCGCTCGGCGAGTTGCCGCTCCGAAAACTTTTCCCCCCGCGCGCCGAACCGCTGAATAATGAGAGTTCTTCCCCGCCTGACACACAGAAATCTTTTATCCACAATATTAGTCGGAAAAAGGAAGACGGAACTGAATTTTTAAAGGGGGCCACGGGGAAAAAAAGGAAAACGAGAGAAGTAATTTTGATCATCTTTTGGACAAGGCTGAGAAGTAACATTTAGTCATTAATGCCACCGCAGATATATACCCCGGGATTTATCTATTAGCATTAAGAAAGAGCTATTAGTGACACGGCCCACCCTCCTCTGAGGAGCCACGCCGGGTGACTGATAATCTCATGCTAATATATTCAGCGGAGAATCATCCGGTAGCTCCGTGTTCAGGGCGTGGGACTCCCGTGCCAACGCTGACCCTGATCACAGCACAAGAGCAGAGTGTTGTACCGCACGTCAAGTGGAATACTTCCAACCGATGCGCTTTCAAAGGCGTGCTTTGTGTCTCCATTACTCGACGCTCCGCTCCTCCTGCGGGATATTAGCGTCCCGATTGGCTGACACGGGAGGGGTGGGGGGGGGAGGGGGGGTAAACATCGTCGTCGTCGTCTTCATCGCGAGGCGTCGTCGGCGGCCTTCGTCTCGCGAGACGCCGACGGGGAGCCTCAGACGCCCCCGACGGGGGTCGCCCGACGGGGAGACACGCGTCCGAAGCGGTCGCGCGCTCTCTCTCTGCGACCCCCCGCGACCCCCCACCGGTCCGCCGAGAGACGGGTCAGTCAGGGTTGAGTTTGAGATGAGGAGGAGGAGGAGGAGGAGGGAGGGAGGAGAAGAAGGGAGGCAGGGAGGGAGGGAGGAGAAGGAGGGAGGGAGGCAGGGAGGGAGTTCTGACTCCGTGGGTCAGTTCAGTTCAGTTGTGTCCTTCACTCTCACATCACATCAACTCAGAGTCGGGTCATCCATCATGGCCGCCGCGCCGCTCACGGACTCAGAGCTCGTTAGCCGAACTTAATATACGGGGGGGGGGGGGTGTGAGGGGGGGGGTCCATCAGGCCACGCCCACAGGGGAGGAGTCTCCACTCATCAGCTTTATTACATGCGTTTACTGTTTGTCCGTATTACAATGTTTTCGAGGGTTTCAGTGCGTTATGTTAAGTGCAACGCCACTGAACAAAGAACAACGCTATAACATTCCCGTGCCCCGGGTGGCCCGAGACTCCAGTTCTCGTTAAACGTTCTAACGTAGAGGAGATGAGAGGGGGACTCAGAAACCACATCGCATGAGAGGAACATTAGAAAGCTTGTGTTGCGTTGACACAACAAGAGTTTGTTCTGGCTTAAAACAATGCTTCCCACCACAGTAAACACGCATGTGAACCCGCTGGCTGTCTGCTGTCTGGCGGACCGGCCGCAATACCGCTGCTCACCAGGAGGGGCTGGGGGAGCTATACACTGGAGATATGTAGATATATACTGTATATATACTGTATATATAGAAATATATACACATCCTCCAACCGTGTGTCCAGAAGAGATCAACTATCATTATTATAGAAGCTCACTGGTTAAGTAAACACACACACACACACACACACCAACGCATACAGAGACAGCAGATGGATAGCCACTCTGTGAGTGTGTGTGTGTGCGTGTGTGTGTGTGTGTGTGTGCATGTGTGTGTGTGTGTGCGTGTGTGTGTGTGTGTGTGTGTCCTCTACCGCGAGTCAATACCACAGAAGGACACGGTGTGTTGTCTATAATTACAGCAGAGACGTTGCCCTATTAGTGTCGAGCTTTGTAATGCTGCCAAATAACACTTTATTGCCCCTTAATTAAATATTAATGGCGGTGTCATTACATCTTCATTCATAATTAACAGTCTACTAATGACTAATATTGCATATTAATGTAATTAAGCATCAGCCGGTGTGTGAGTGAGTGTGTGTGTCTATGGTTTATGGGGGTAATATACCTCCTAACAGTGTTATGAGACTCTGAGGTCATTAGAACGAGGGGCTGCTCTCTAAACGTCTCACATCTCTGGGTTAGGAAGAGTCACACGCAACTCATGTGAACTACCTTAACCCCTCCCACAACGCTTAAGCCCTCCCACAACCATTAACCCCACCCACAACCCTTAACCCCTCCCACAACCCTTAACCCCTCCCACAACCATTAACCCCACCAACAACCCTTAACCCCAACCCCAGCCCTTAACCCCTCCCACAACCCTTACCCCCACCCACAATGCTTAACCCCAACCCCAGCCCTTAACCCCACCCACAATGCTTAACCCCAACCCCAGCCCTTAACCCCACCCACAATGCTTAACCTCACCCCGAATCCTTCCTACATTTCAGACCATCGACCAGGAGTGACAGCAGGGGAGAGAGAGAGAGAGAGAGAGGGAGAGAGAGAGAGAGAGAGAGAGTGAGGGAGAGAGAGAGGGGGTGAGAGAGGGAGAGAGAGAGTGGGGGAGAGAGAGAGAGGGGGTGAGAGAGGGAGAGAGAAAGGGGGTGAGAGAGAGGAGGAGAGAGGGGAGGAGAGAGGGAGAGAGAGAAAGAGGGAGGGAGTGGGGGAGAGAGAGAGGGGGGGTGAGAGAGAGGGAGAGAGAGAAAGGGGGAGGGAGAGAGAGAGAGAAAGAGGGAGGGAGTGGGGGAGAGAGAGAGGGGGGGAGGTACAGAAGTGTTCCCGTCATCCTGACCCCGTGGCCATCTTGTCACCGATGCGACGCCGTGTCGGCCGTCTCCTTCACAGCGTCCCCCTCGGGTCGTGTGACCCTTGACCCTGCCGGAGCAGTAGGGTCAGGCAAAACTTATCTCTGAGTGAACAAACTGCTGGCCTCTCCTGAGACCCTGGACCCCCCCCAAAGATACCAAAGCAACAGACACTTGAGGCCGGGATTAGAAATGTAAATGTAAATGTATGTGCTTAGCGTTCCAAAACGTGTGTTCAGATTATTATATTATTACTATTAAGATAAGATAGAACTTTATTAATCCCGAAGGAAATTCTTGTGCCAGGTTGCATAGCAATACAGTACAATAAAACAATAGAGAAATACACAGAATAATACAAATAAACTAACAGATTTACAAATGTACAACCAAGCTCACTGCTGCACCGCGTCCAGAAGTCATATTGTTCTTTTATTCACTTCAGTCTGTCATGTTGCTGCTGTTATAACACACTGTGGTGGTGACCTGGGTTTTATGTTGAATTGTATTTCATCATGAAAATAATGAAAGAGTTGTTTTCTGACGCCTTTTGTGTCATTGGTACTTTATTAATTCCAGCTCTGTCCCTATCTCTCTCTCTCTCTCTCTCTCTCTCTCAATTCAATTCAATTTAAAGATCTTTATTGTCATGGGAAACGTACATTTACATTACCAAAGCGAGTGGTAAATAAAGAGTATACTTATAAAGAACTAAATATATATACAGGTCAGTAAGTCAACTTAAAAAAAATAATACAAAAACTACAAAAATACCAAAAAATATGTAAAATTACAAAAAGAAAATACAATAAAAAAGAAAAAAGAAAAAATGGAAAAGAAAGGAAAATAAAGAAAATAAAATAAATAAAATAAAATACTCTCTCTCTCTATCTCTCTGTCTCTCTCTCTCACAAGACGCTCACACAAGAGACAGAACCACCACAGAGCCCAGACCGCAGTGTTCGTGCTACGCTAGGCTAGGCTAGGCTAGGCTCTACGCTAGGCTACGCTAGGCTAGGCTAGGCCCCCGTATTTAAACCATGAGATGAAAGGTGTGCGGTGGGGGGGGGGGTGGGGGGGGGTTATGAGTAATGAAGTAATGAGGTAATGAGTAAACCGCAGTGTTCGTGCTACGCTAGGCTAGGCTAGGCTAGGCTAGGCCCTCGTATTTAAACCATGAGATGAAAGGTGTGCGGTGGGGGGCGGGTAATGAGTAATGAAGTAATGAGGTTAATTGAGTAACCGCAGTGTTCGTGCTACGCTAGGCTAGGCTAGGCTAGGCCCTCGTATTTTAAACCATGAGATGAAAGGTGTGCGGAGGGGTGGGGGGGTGGGGTGGGGGGGCGGGGGGGTGATGAGTAAATTGTTTCCATGAGACAATGAAAGTGTTGCTGAGCCGAGTGTTGGTGAGCGGGCCGCGGGGCGCAGGCGGTGACCATTAAAAGTCCATCGGAGCGCCGCTGCGCAAACAAATAGCCGTGATTATTCAGCCGTCATCCTCAGACGACACTAAAACATCCTGCAATTAGCAGCACGCAACACACACACACACACACACACACACACACTGGAGACAAAACACAGACCTCGCTCTCTCTCTCTCTCTCTCTCTCTCTCTCTCTCTCTCTCTCTCTCTCTCTCTCTCTCTCTCTTTGTTCTCCATACCTCCGTCGCTCCATTCCCCCTCTCTCCGCCGCCTCTATTTTTCTGTCTATTGATCTATCTCTCTCTCTCCCTCTCTCTCCATCTCTCCATCTCTACATCTCTCTCTCTCTCAATCTCTCCATCTCTTCCATCTCTCCATCTCTCCATCTCTCCATCTATCTCTCCATCTCTCCATCTCTCCATCTCTCCTCCATCTCTCCATCTCTCCTCTCTCCATCTCTCCATCTCTCCATCTCTCCATCTCTCCTCCATCTCGCCATCTCTCCATCTCTCCATCTCTCTCTGTGGGCCGCTGGAGACACATGAGGACTATTGTTGGACGGTGGGTCTGCTGGCAGCCGGGTGTCAGCCTGCAGGCTCCGTCTGCCGGCCGGAGAGCTCTCGGACAAGGAGCGATTCAAGGGAACATTGGGGTCGGAGGTCACACCACCTTTTGTGCTGAGTCTTCATCCTTTCGACAAACTTTTATCTTTAGTTGTCACTCTCACCTTGCTCGCCTCCCTCGCCTTCCTCACCTCTCCTGATGGCCAAGGCGTTCTTGTGTCATGTCTGCTCTCTATTTTAACCCGACGCAAGATGTTTTATTGATGCTTTTTTCTCTCTCTCTCTCTCTCTCTCTCTGTCTCTCTGTCTTCCTCTCTCTCTCTCTCTCTCTCTCTCTCCCTCCCCCTCTCTCAAACACACACACACACACACACACATAAAAAAGGGCACATTGAGCTGTTATAAAAACAACGGGACATTGTGAGCTCCAGTTGAAAGAGTTTGTGGCGGAGATGATTGGTAAATTGAGTTTGGTCAAAAAATAGAGAAACAGTGTTTGTCCAAATATTTGACCCAGGTTGTGGAATTATAAAATCCATGCCTCGGGAAATGTTATTAGTTATGGTCCAAGAAAATGGACGCCTCTGTCTCGGCAGATATGATTAAGGTACATCTTTTACAAGGTTGCGATTTAGAAGTAGAAATAATTATATTTTAACGGATTTCATCGCAATGCGGACTGCACATTCCATACGCCCTTAAAAAAAGCTTTAAAACAAAGTTATTTACAAGCAGACAGTAAATATTGCGTCGTATAATCCCGCATGAAAGCAGCGTGTCGACGTCGCGGCTTAACGAGAGTTTCTCCTCCCCGGTCCGCAGCCTCCTCGGTGGAGCCGTCCGGCCGGCCCGACTTCTGAGCGTTTGAAACATCCGATGTGATTAACGGAAGCGTCCTCCTCCTCGCGCTCCGTGGAACAACGGAGACCAGACCGCTCCGGGTTCCAACGCTCGCCAGACGATCCGACGCTCGCCAGACGATCCGACGCTCGCCAGATGCCGGCGTCGAGTTTGAAACGCCGGGAGACGCTTTGTGCCCACATGGTGGTCAGCAGCGACGCGACAAAGACGCCTGTCGGTCTGTTTGTTTGTGCTGGGAATCTTTTAAGATCTAAATGATAGTTTAATGAGGGATACGCGGGCATCTGCAGGTATTTGGCACACCATCCCCGCGTTCCTTGAAGACTTTTGTAGGACTGATCAGAGGTTCTGCTGTAACACAGTAGGACTGCTGGATCAGAGGTTCTGCTGTAACACAGTAGGACTGATCAGAGGTTCTGCTGTAACACAGTAGGACTGATCAGAAGTTCTGCTGTAACACAGTAGGACTGCTGGATCAGAGGTTCTGCTGTAACACAGTAGGACTGATCAGAGGTTCTGCTGTAGCTCCGTGGAACAACGGAGACCAGACCGCTCCGGGTTCCAACGCTCGCCAGACGATCCGACGCTCGCCAGACGATCCGACGCTCGCCAGATGCCGGCGTCGAGTTTGAAACGCGTCTGTCGGTCTGTTTGTTTGTTTGTTTGCTCGCGTGAATCTTTTAAGATCTAAATGATAGTTTTATGAGGATACGCGGTATCTGCGGTATTTGTTTGACCTTACGTTTATTTGATCATTAAGCGTCACTCTTGCATACCATCACCGCGTTCCTTGAAGACTTTTTTGCGAAAGCCTAAAAAGTTGAACAGAAAAAAAACAATTTCTCACACTGTGTGACGTTAGCAGAAAGACGACCGACATTACAACCGATGAGACAGCGGAGATTCGACGTAATAATAATAACCCGAGGTCCGTTTTGATCTGAAAGAAAAAAATATTTCTATAGTCCAACTCTCAAATCTCGACCCGCCGAATGAAAAGATGGTTTCGGGGTTTGCCCCCCCCACCCCCCCCACCACCCTCACCGTTCGATGGTTTTGCTTTATTTGGACGAATATTACAACTCAATCGAGCAGTTGGAGGAAATAGTTGCTCCTGGTCCTCATCTTAGAGAACAAATAGAGAAAACATCTCGGAGAACGATCCCCCCGGTCGCCGGCGAAATGTGCAATTTCAACCCGAGTGCTTTGTGCCCGTGTTGACGTCATTATCCGTGACTATAGTTCTCTCTTGTGTTTTTTCGTACCAATGTTTTTGCATCTCTGCAAGAGGGAAGGCGTAGACATGTGACCCCAGCATCCGTGTAGAGTTATGGAATGTGATGCTTAATGCACATGAATGGGACGTCACATGATCACGTGATCACATGATCACTTCATCCACAACATGATTACACACACACATGTTTCTCCATCTATCAGTCGTCCACCGAGGTTGAATGTGGTCTTCACTTCCTATGGCTTCATGTTTGTTTTGACCAATCATGTCGCGGGAGGCGTGGCGTTGTGAGCATGTGATTGGCAAATGCAACTCAGCCAGAACAACATGGTGTAGACTGGCCACTATAACACGTATTAACATCCCCGTCTGGGGCCTTCATCCACTCGCGCTAAAGAGTTTTCTTCAGGAAAATATCCCAAGAAAACAAGACGTAACTCCGCCCACTGGCAGTTTCTGGTTTCTGGCCCAGGCCCTGTGACTCCTCCCCCCAGAGGTTCTGCTGTAACACAGTAGGACTGATCAGAGGTTCTGCTGTAACACAGTAGGACTGATCAGAGGTTCTGCTGTAACACAGTAGGACTGATCAGAGGTTCTGCTGTAACACAGTAGGACTGATCAGAGGTTCTGCTGTAACACAGTAGGACTGCTGGATCAGAGGTTCTGCTGTAACACAGTAGGACTGATCAGAGGTTCTGCTGTAACACAGTAGGACTGCTGGATCAGAGGTTCTGCTGTGACACAGGAGGCTGACTGGGTCCCAGATCAGGTGGGTCTATAAGGGTCAGGAGATCCCAGCAGATTAACAGAGTCCCTCGCGGCGTCTGCAGCACCACAGATTCTGCAGCGTTGTGAAGAACTACAACATTGTGAACAAAGTAGCAACAGGAAGAGGAATGATTTGATTTGGCCCCTCGGGGACCCGGGCCCCCGGCTGGGAGGAGTGTGGTTCCCAGGGTGGATGGGTTCCCGGCCCCTAACCCTGACCCTAACCACTACCTTGAGTCAATGAGTTATTCATCCCCCACCAGCAGAACAACTGAGAACAATATCTGTTCCCAATGTTTCAACTGCCCTTGA
>PIJE02003030.1:0-5000 GCA_002895965.2 Coryphaenoides rupestris | reverse complement strand
GGCAGCAGATAACTGTGAGAGGGGGGAGGGGGTGAGGGGAGAGGGGTGGGGGGTCACCGGCCAGACAAAGGGCCCCTCAGGAGCCAGAGTCCCTCTGAATGGAACTTCAAAAGAGTCCCGGGCGTCAGGGCTGTGGGTCCGTAGCGGAGTGCGGCCGCGCCGCTGGGGTATAAATGTTTTATTAGAGGGAACACCTCCTCAGGCCGGGCCCCCGCACCCCCGGAGGTGACCGGGGACAAGGAGCCTCTGTGGGCCCCTGGGAGCCACATCAAATGCACACAGACAGACACACACACACACACACACACACACACACACACACAAAGTGCACAAGTTGTTTCATCACAGTCAAAAATGTGGGATCACTTGAACTCCCGTCACAAGTTCCGTTTGAAACACGTCTTTTTGAACGCTTGTTGTGTTGGAAACACAAACTGTCACTGAGCAGGAGCGCATCTGTGCAGCACATTCACATTCACACGTTTACCACACGTCTGGTCGCTAGCGAGACACCGTAAATAAAGTCTGTATGTTTATGCTATGTTGGTGTGTGTGTGTGTGTGTGTGTGTGTGTGTGTGTGTGTGTGTGCGTGCACGTGCGCCTGTGTGTACAAATCCACACAAAGCGAGAGCTATCAGTCATTTCAAAAGCCTGTTAATTCCGGTGCGTTTCCTGGCACTAAAAGTCATGACAGCCGTGATGTATTTTAATATTTCTCAAATATTTAAAAGGCCTAATGGGGAAAGGACAAGAAATAATACCCCAGCCCATGCAGCGGTGGACCATGTAATATTCAGCGTCTGCGTCACAAGACAAGTCTCGTAATTGACTAAAAGCGTCTCCATAATTCAGCGGCGGTGGGTCCTGACGTGCTTCCCCGCGCGGCCCCCCCCCGTGTTCGTTCGGGGAGATGGATGTGAGAGCAGACCCCCCCGTGCACCCCAGATGGTACGTTCCCAACAATAAGATTTGGATGTCTTCTGGAGGAAAAAACAATCTCTTTCTCCTTTCTGTGACAAAGCTCACTCCGTCTCTGTCGCGTTCCGAAAGTTATCGAACGAACGGTCGGTGTTTCTTCACTGTTCGCTACGACCGATCCATCTTGCGGTCGGCAAACAGATCATCTGCCTTTCAACGATGAACGTGATTCACCGACTGATTCTCTCCGCTGTAACTCAACTCGGGTCCTGAACGGGAAATAAGAAACAACTCATTCTTCTTTTTTCCCGTCGGTCCTCTGAAGCGTAACATTCAAGACACAAGCCTGTAGTGTACGTCGTGAGCTGCAGTCACCGGGGAGGCTCTGTTTTGTTCCCCCTGGAGTTGCACGACTCAACTTCCCGTGCACATCCCCGCGGCTCCCAGTGCATTGTGGGTCAGACGGTCACCTGACCAGAACATCACGTCTCTCCCGGAGCCAGCCAACCATCGGTCTCACTTTAGCGGTGAGTTTCCGCAGTATATATGGTATATATGGAAATCCCTGGTATTCTTTAAGAGGGTGTTTGACCTCTTCCGTATCCGCGCACATAAAACGGAATCAAGTCGTCGTTCCGGAGCTAAAAGGACATTCCATTTTTTTTGTTGACGATTGCCGCACTCTCCTCAAAGCGACTTCTAATTGATAACGGCGTCGGAGCGAGCGGTGAACTTTAAATAGACAATTCTAATTATCGGCTTTAAGAAGCGGCTCTTTTTGGGAAATGTTATGGCATTTGGAACAGGATTAATGGGCGAGCGAGGCGCCGGCCGCCCCGCGGCTCGGTGACATTAAGGAGAGAGAGAGAGAGAGAGAGAGAGAGAGAGAGAGAGAGAGAGAGAGAGAGAGAGAGACGGGCCCTGCTGAACAGAGCAGAACCACTCGTCACCGCAGCCAGGAGGGCACCCACTGCCTTGGGCACCACACACACCGTGGGGGTACAGGAGGTGGAGGTGGTGGTGGTGGTGGTGGTGGTGGTGGTGGGGGTATTACATTAGTCATCTCACCAGGAGGCCTCCCAGCACCAGACACGCAGGTAGAGCTGTGCAGCCGTGGACACACAGAAGGTCTTTGTTCTTGCTGGTTTTCACCAGGAGCCTCTGAAGGCCTTCAGGTGGGGAAGAGGGTCTTCAGGTGGGGATGAGGGTCTTCAGGTGGGGATGAGGGTCTTCAGGTGGGGATGAGGGTCTTCAGGTGGGGATGAGGGTCTTCAGGTGGGGATGAGGGTCTTCAGGTGGGGATGAGGGTCTTCAGGTGGGGATGAGGGTCTTCAGGTGGGGATGAGGGTCTTCAGGTCGGGATGAGGGTCTTCAGGTGGGGATGAGGGTCTTCAGGTGGGGATGAGGGTCTTCAGGTGGGGATGAGGGTCTTCAGGTGGGGATGAGGGTCTTCAGGTGGGGATGAGGGTCTTCAGGTGGGGATGAGGTTCTTCTGAGTGTGTGTGGTCAGTCTCCCAATAAGCTTGAGGTCCTTGGACTCTGTGAACGCTTTTAAAAAGCAGCTAAAAACCACATTTGTTCAGACAGGCATTCAGGTAGCTTGTGGTATTTGATGTTTTAACTTGTCTCTTATGTCTGTTTCCTCTTGTATATTTTATCAGGTGTTCTTTGTTTTTATTTATTCATTTATTTGGTTTTTTAACTGTGAAGCACTTAGTGACTGGTGTCTGTGAAAGGTGCTTTATAAATAAACTTCGCTTACTTGCTTGTATATCCAAGACCAGCTGTGATGAGACCTGGGTGGATGGATATACAGGTCATGGCAAGGTCACATTTCAACACCACCGAGACAGTATATGATCTGTTATTATGGTGCACATTTCAATGGAGTTTGCATTCTTATTTAATATAAATCCCAATTTCTACAGATTATATAAATGACATTACATACGAGTACATCTCGTAATTGTTTAATTCACATTTCTAGGACACATTGATGTGTATTTCAAGTTGTTCCTCAACAGACAGTTCCTGCACAATTTACAGGAACATCGCATAGACCCATGGAGCCATTGAAAGGCTCAAATGCTCAAGCCAGACTAGATCCATCCAACGCTCTACCTGTCACACAGAGCCACACCAGAAGACCAAAAGACCCTCACTGAGTCTAATCCTCAGCGTTCCCTGGAACCTACCGTGCCCGGGGTCTCTGGCTACCCAGTAACCAAGTGGCCCCTGATGAAGTCTTCATCAGGGGTCCAGTGGAGACACCCTGGGGACCACATCTAACGTGATCCGGCTGGTTCCCAGCAGGCGTCCAGATGGAGATGCCCCTGCTCTCCTGCGGGGGGGGGGGGGGGGGTCTTTAACTGCGACTCGGTTCCTGGAGACAGGGGTCAGACGTGAGGAGGGGAAGGGGCCGCGGGGGGGGGGGCGATCTGGTTTAGCTGCAGGTACCGGGTCCCGGGGCCAGACTCGGGGGGGCCTGACACACAAAAAGTACTGCAGTTAAGGCAGAAGTAGTCGGTAAAGTACAAGTACAATCCCAAGAGGTGAGTGGAGATGAGTATGGATGCATGTTGAAGAGGGGGTTTAGTATAGTCTCCCATGTCTGCATACCTGGATACCACCCACCCCGACTCCCTCCAACCCTCAGACCCTCCACCCGGGAAACGTCCCGAAAGTCCCATCATCAGAAGAGATCTTTTCCGTCGGCCCAGGAGGTTCCTTAAGGAGGTTCCCACTGGGAGGCCTTAGGCTCTGGAGGGAGACAGACAGACAGACAGACCGAGAGACAGACAGACAGACAGAGAGACAGAGACTGGGAGTCCTTAGGCTCTGGAGGGAGACACAGACAGATATGAGTATATAGAGCTGGGAACTGGTTCTCTGTCTGGATCTGGACTAGAGGAGACCTGAGGACTGTCTCTCTCTCTGGACCTGGACTAGAGGAGACCTGGGAACTGTCTCTCTCTCTGGCCCTGGACTAGAGGAGACCTGGGAACTGTCTCTCTCTCTGGCCCTGGACTAGAGGAGACCTGGGAACTGTCTCTCTCTCTGGCCCTGGGACTAGAGTATATAGAGCTGGGAACTGGTTCTCTGTCTGGATCTGGACTAGAGGAGACCTGAGGACTGTCTCTCTCTCTGGACCTGGACTAGAGGAGACCTGGGAACTGTCTCTCTCTCTGGACCTGGGCTAGGTGCAGGGGACCCGGGGCCTGTCTGTCTGTCTGTCTGCCTGGCCCTGGGCTGGGTGCAGGGGACCCGGGGCTGTCTGTCTGTCTGTCTGTCTGTCTGTCTGCCTGGCCCTGGGCTGGGTGCAGGGGACCCGGGGAGAGTTGAGATGAGTCTGTCACACTTCCTACAGATCACTCATTATCTGTAATCCCGTCTGCGCTCTGGGATCAGCACCAGGCCCATTCATCTGGAGCCGTCATTAAGGATCTAAATGAGACCGGCCTCCACTAATGAGCTAATGAGAATGTGTGTGTGTGTGTGTGTGTATGTGTGTGTGTGTGTGTGTGTTCACGTCTGCCTGCGTGAGAGAAATGGAGAAAGAAGGAAAGAGACAGCGAGAGGAGAGAGAGGAGGTGGGGAGACAATAAGACACTCAAATTGGAACAGACAGACAGTCAGACCAGTAGACAGACAGGTAGGTTGGGAGGCAGGTACTGTAGGTAGACAGACAGGTAGGTAGACAGACAGACAGCCAGGCAGGTTGGTAGACAGACTGGTTGGTAGACAGACTGGTAGACAGACAGGTAGACAGACAGCTAGGTAGACTCATCTGAGTCAGGTGGGTTTCAGGTGTGTGAGAGGAGGAGTCAGGTGTGTGAGAGGAGGAGTCAGGTGTGTGAGAGGAGGAGTCAGGTGTGTGAGGGAAGGAGTCAGGTGTGTGAGGGGTGGAGGAGGAGTCAGGTGTGTGAAAGGAGTCAGGTGTGTGAGGAGAGGAGGAGTCAGGTGTGTGAGGGGATGGAGGAGGAGTCAGGTGTGTGAGCGATGGAGGAGGAGTCAGGTGTGTGAGCGATGGAGGAGGAGTCAGGTGTGTGAGCGATGGAGGAGGAGTCAGGTGTGTGAGAGG
>PIJE02003029.1:15780-49036 GCA_002895965.2 Coryphaenoides rupestris | reverse complement strand
ATGGTTGACACCGCCGTCGGTGTATGAATGGGTGAATGTGAGGCAATACTGTAAAGCGCTTTGGATCATGCAATCCATTTACCATCTATGGTGCAAGTCGTATATATATACCCTGGCTGTGATTGGTGGAGAGATACATCCTCAGCCCCGCCCCCTTCTTCTTCTTCTTCTTCTTCTTCTTCTTCTCGCGAACCTGGCGGGCTATGCGTGGTCCGCCATGAGCGCCATAGCGAGGCTTAACCGGGAATCAACAGAGACGCAACGGACGGCGAGTAAACAGACGTTAGCGCGCGACGCGGTGCGCTACGCGTGCTAAAGTGCACCGTCGACACCGAAGCATCGCGCTGAGGCTAGCTGAGTGATGGCTTCGGTTTTTTAAAAGGAAGAAATGGATCAGTTTGCCTTTCAATTGATGGACGGCTGGAGAGAGAGTGAGGGTGGTAAAAAGATTAGAGAGATTTTGAGGGTAGAGAAAGAGAGAGAGAGAGAGAGAGAGAGAGCCATTTTAAAAGCCCAATCCAGAATTTATTTGACCATAAAACTAATATTGGCAAGGTCACACGATTGAGCAGTTGAGAACGCTTTGTGGTTTTTCCGCGAGCGTCTTAAAGCTCCCGTGACTTTGAAATGAGGCCGTTTTTCGACGCTATTTATTTACAGACTTCATAAAACAACACAGCCGTCGCCCGCCGAGCACACACACACACACACACGATAACGTTTAAGCGGCTCGCCGACGTACACGACGTCGACGCAACTTTCAAGTGCCACGGCGCAACTTTCATTTCATTTTTCCCGTTCCGCCAAATACGTGCTTTCAAAACGACATACGGTGATGGCTTTTGGGAAAAAAAAGATTATACCCAACATGGTTTTGCTCTGTAAAATATAAATATATATTTTTTTCGCTCTGAAGTCGAGAGGGATAGAAAACGGCGGAGCCCCATAAAAACAGGAGAAGCCATTTTGTCTCGCTCGTCTGTTATCGCCGGGTCTGTGTGTGTGTGTGTGTGTGTGTGTGTGTGCGTGTGTGTGTGTGTGCTTCGGCGGCTTAACCACGGCCGCTTGATTAAATGGAACACACCTTTCCAATAACCGCCTTCTTCTTGCGGCCCTCGTCGCGCGCGTCTGCTAACTCCCCGTCTTTTCTTGCTAAAGTGTGGCCGTGCGCAATGATTTATCTTTTTCCCTTTTTCTTTCAATGTCACCGGTTCAAATCAAATAAAGTGAAGCCAATAAATGGATAGAGGGGAGAGAGAGAGAGAGAGAGAGAGAGAGAGAGAGAGAGGAGAGAGAGGGAGTGAGAGAGAGAGAGAGAGAGAGAGAGAGAGACTGAGGAAGAGGAGCAAAAGGCAGAAAGAGAAAGAGAGGGAGAGCGAGATAAATAAATAAGGGGAAAGAGAAACGGCACACAAGAGTCATGAAGCTTAGTTACTCTCGCCCACCCTCTCTCTCTCTCTCTCTCTCTCTCTCTCTCCCTCTCTCTCTGTGTGTGTCTCTGCCTCTCTCTCTCTCTCTCTCTGCCTCTCTCTCCCGGGGTCTGATGGTAAGCAGTGATTGCATTAGTGAGCATCAGAGAACCACTCTAACAGAGCGCTCTGACTCAAGCATTCCTTCCTTCGCTCAAACACACGCCGAGAAACACCGACGTGCACACGTTCAAACAACAAGTATAACCATGGCTACCAACCATTAACATCACGACACACAAGTACCGAGTAACTTGAACCACCGCTACTCGCTACCAACTACCAACTACCAGCTACGAGCTACCGGAGCTACAAACTACCGACTCCCCAAACTATTAATGTTGCAACGAAGCTACAACTACTACAACCATCAACATGTGGTGCTTTAATGGGGGCTTTTGCTGGTGTGTGGCCCCTACTGATACTCGCGAGTCTCCGCCTCTCCGCTCAGGCTGACCGGACCCATGACCCCCGTGGGGCGGGGCGGCGCTGAGCAGAAGGCATAAACTAACGAACTCATATAGCGATGTTAAAGCTCTCTCGGTACGGTCGTTTAGCATGGAGACACCACACCAACACACACACAGAGAGAGAGAGAGAGAGACACGGTTACCCTCGGCAGCTCCTCGCAAGCCTCCTCTTCCTCCTCCTCCTCTTCTCCCGCTGTCCCAGAAACACTGCTATTTAAAAACCCCCACGCTGACCCTCCAGGCTACCGTCCCGTCGGTGTGTGTGTGTGTGTGTGTGTGTGTGTGTGTGTGTGTGTGTGTGTGTATATGTAGAGAGAGAGAGAGAGAGAGAGAGGTTGGGTAGCCAGTAGAGGTTGTGAATCTTTACATATCTCACCATGGGTTCCCAATTCCATTCAACATCCCTATCTTCCTGTGCTTTTCATGAAAGCAGGGTAAAATGTGTATGAAATTATATAGTTTTTACGTTTTAAAAAGATCAACTGAGCACCAATGTGAACACACAAAGGCAAAGCTAAGACAAAAGGGCGGGAAAAAATTCAATTCAAATCGATTTAAAATGTGTGAATTGATTCAGAATCATGGAAGATAAGAATTCTTGCGATTATTGTACACCTTTTGTCACACACACACACAGACACGCACACAGACACACACAGACACAGACACACACACACACACAGACACACACACACACAGACACACACACATACGTAGACATCCCAGAGATGTGAGCTATGGCAGGCAGGCGGGGCAGCTGTCCAGGCCGCTCCGACAGAGAGCATGCTGGGAATGCGCGAGTGATCCCAGAGACGTTACCCGACTCTACAGCTGCCGTCGGGTGGGTGTGACACACGCACATACATGAAGCACCCCCCCCCCCCCCACTCACACACACACACACACACACACAATGCCATGCACACACACACACACACACACACACACACACACACACAGGCACAAACCTTCCTTTCCACAGACACACACTCATACGCACTTGGACGCACACACAAACCTGTCCACATGCTGTGCACACACACAGAGCTGTCCACGTGCACACACACACACACACACACACACACACACACACACACACACACACACCACACACACCCACACATCAAACGCGGCCGTGTCTATGTAGTACACCTAAGCTTTGACCAAGAGCAGCAATGTAATAAACGCCGACACAACACCCTCCCAACCAGTGTTTGCCTACATCACCCATTCATACACCGACGGCGGTGCCACCATGCAAGGTAACAACCAACACGTCAGGAGCAGGTAGGGTTAGGTGGTGTCTTGCTCAGGGACACCTCCACACTTAGCTAGGAGGAGCAGGTAGGGTTAGGTGGTGTCTTGCTCAGGGACACCTCCACACTTAGCTAGGAGGAGCAGGTAGGGTTAGGTGGTGTCTTGCTCAGGGACACCTCCACACTTAGCTAGGAGGAGCAGGTAGGTTAGGTGGGTGTCTTGTTCAGGGACAACCTCCACACTTAGCTAGGAGGAGCAGGTAGGGTTAGGTGGTGTCTTGCTCAGGGACACCTCCACACTTAGCTAGGAGGAGCAGGTAGGGTTAGGTGGTGTCTTGCTCAGGGACACCTCCACACTTAGCTAGGAGGAGCAGGTAGGGTTAGGTGGGTCTTGCTCAGGACACTCCACACTTAGCTAGAGGAGGGGAGGAGCCCGGGGATCGGAACCAGCAACCTTCCTGTTGCCAGACAACCGCTCTTTATACCTCCTGAGCTACTGCCGCCCGACTGAGATCCTCACAAACAAAGAAAGAAAAATGTGCTGCCTTTGCAATTTACGAGAATGACCACACAGAATGGCTGAGGGTCACTCTGCAGCCACACACCGCAGACCACCTAGAGGCCATTAGCGGGTACGACACGCTCGTCTCGGCGGTCACGACTACCGCGTGTTCCCGTCCCGTACGCTCTCAACACACCACCGCATGGCGTGGTGTCCGGTCCGTGTGTATGTAGGACGCGCTCTCTCTCTCTCTCTCTCTCTCTCTCTCTCTCTCTCTCTCTCTCTCTCTCTCTCTCTCTCTCTCTCTCTCTCTCTCTCTCTCTCTCTCTCTCTCTCTCTCTCTCGTTCCACACGTCGTCTTTCACTGCCCTGAACGAGGCAAACGCTCACCTCACCGCCAGTATCCACACAGGCGGATCTCTCTGGTAAACAGCAGTAAAAGTTCTTCCAAAGGGACTTCAATTAATGTCTACAATACATTAGGTCACGTAGGAGCAGGTCGGGGTTAGACATTTCATTTCGCCCAAGGATGCCTTTAGATCATGGGTGGTCAAACTCCGGCCCGCGGGCCAACTGCGGCCTGTTGTCCGTTGTGTGAATTTTTAAAGATGAACTAGAATACGGCTTGACCATATTTCTAATACATTGAGTAAATAAAAGAGTTGAATTCATTTAAATGTAAATGTAAGAGTAGCAGATACAGAAATACTTAACAATAAACTACTGTGATGTAAAATGTTAAACGGTTTAGAAGTGTTGCGTCGTTATTTCTGATAGAAAATGAGTTTTCGATGGCACATGGGTGTTCCTGGCCTAGAAACACAGATTGTCTTGCAGTGTAACTGGTTGAAAGCGACACATTCACTATTGTTTGGCCCGTGACTCCTTATATTTTTCTGCATATGGCCGACGATCAAAAAAGTTTGGCCGCCGCCGCTATAAGATAGATTGTAGGCAGACATCGGGGGATTGAACACAGGAACCTTCCGGTTACCCCTTGTTAGCTCCACGCCACCCGTGTGTGTGTCTGTGTGTCTGTGTCTGGTGTCTGGTGTGTGGTGTCCTGTGTGTCTGTGGTGTGTGTGTGTGGTGTTCTTGTGTCGTGTGTGGTGTTGTGTGTGTGTGTGGTGTGTGTGGTGGTCTGTGTGTGTGTGTGTGTGTGTGTGTGCTGTCTGTTGGTGTGTGTGGTGGTGTGTGTGTGTCTGATGTGTGTGTCCTGTGGTGTGGTGTTGTGCTGTGGTGTCCGGTCGGACGCCGCCGCCTCACCCGCGAGAGCCTTGATGCGCGATCGCTCGAAGAGGCGCGCGGAGCTGTTGTCGCGGTCCAGGTCCTCGTCGGTGATCTCGAAGCGCGTGTTGACCCGGCTGTACTGCTGGGCGATCTCCACGTTGTCGAAGTCGGTGATGGACGCCATAATAATAGCGGCGGTGGCGGCGGCCAGCGTGGCGAGAGAGCCCGCTTGGGGGGGGCGGGGGGGGGGGGTGGGGGTTAGAGGTCAAAGTACTGGCAGGGTGGAGCAGGGTGGGGGGGGGGGGAAGAGCTGGTGTGAGGAGGATCTGGAACAGAAGAGAGAACTTCCTGTTAGGGATGCGTGACTTGGGATTATTACATCTTATTCAATCTTAAACATTGTTATATATTAAAGACTTCTAAAGTCTTCTCGACCAAAATCGATGACGATATTCGTGAGCTACAATCGGCCAATAACAATATTGATGAAATGTGAATAATTGATCACAACAACAGCAGCCGTTTTTGTATATAAGCTACATATAAAAATCTATTTTTAACGAATTAGCACAAAACGGTTTGTTCATAGCGGCCATTTTGCACCATCGATCAACAGCGATATTACACATTCTGGCTGATATATACACATTGGTAAGTGATATACTGACGGCTTTCAATGATCCCCGGACGCTTTTCAGTGGGAGAAGAAACAAAAAAACAAGAACTAGGATACAAAACATAACATAGAATATAAAATAAGTGACTAGCGAGCCTTGTTCATGTATAATTGGCTTTTCTACTCCTCCTGCATTCGTACTTTAGAGTCGTCCGGTTCCCAGGCTCGGGTAACCTGACGGTACAGACTGTCTGTCTGTTACACGGAACGATCTGGGAAGTCGTCCTTTTGGAAACCGTTTGGAAAAAGGGCGGGCACTTTCAAAAAGATACTTGGCAGGTGATTGGATGAACCACCTGTCTATCGCCACGCCCCATAGGTGCCAGTAGTTCCTCCGAGGAAGCTGATTGGTCCGAACCACAAGCGGATACTTTGAAGCCTGGCCAAGATGGACTCTAGTATGTGAATGTGATCTTGCTGCCCCGCAAGGTGAAGACTGGGACTGCTATATACGACAACTGACAGCAGAGAGGTTATGTTTGTTCCAGTACAGATCGCACCAGTCAATGCCAGTTAGGATACGTAGGAGAGATAAACTTGACAGTTGGGTAAAACCTGACTGGAGCAAAGAAACAGAAAGAAAGAAAGAAACAGATTTACAAATGTACAGTCCTAGTCGAAAATATAAATATAAATATAAAATGGAATATAAAGTTATACAGGCAAGATCAGGTATTCAGTCTATAAGTAGAATCACGGCCAAATAAAGAGTCAGACATCCAAAACATGAAACTAAAAAAGTTAAGCGCTTTTAACGGCCGTGTACTGTACTGTACTGAGGGAACCCTGTCAGACCATGTATGTGTGAGTGTGTCGTGTGCGTAATGTCCAGCTAACGCTAGCCGGTGAGATAACGAGCCTAATCTAGCCTCAGCGTGCTAATAGAGAACGACCAAATGCGGGCAGATATCCAAAAAACGTGAGACAAAAAACGTTAAGCCGTTTAAAGTGGGGCCCTAGTGTGTCAGTTTTCGCCGGGGAAACTCCATTTTGCATACACTCGTCAGACCCTGTGTGTGTGTGTGTGTGTGTGTGTGTGTGTGTGTGTTGCCGGTGCATTCCGCGCACGTAATGGCGGGCTAACGTTAGCCAGTGAGATAGCTCTATCTGGCCCCAACATACCTCCGTTATCATGTAGCCACGGCGCGGGGACCGCAACCCCCCTCGCTACCACGGAACATGACGGAAGCATCGCAAAACGGTCCCCCCGCCTTCCCCACACCCCCCCCCTCACACACACGCCCCCCCACGCCCCCCCCCACACCCCCCCCCCCTGTGTGTGTGTGTGTGTGTGTGTGGATGTGTGTGTGTCTCTGTGTGTGTGTGTGTGTGTGTGTGTGTGTGTGTGTGGATGAGTGTGTGTGTCTGTGTGTGTGTCTGTGTGTGTGTGTGTGTGTGTGGATGTGTGTGTGTGTGTGTGTGGATGTGTGTGTGTCTGTGTGTGTGTGTGTGTGTGTGTGTGTGTGTGTGTGTGTGTGTGTGTGTGTGTGTGTGGATGTGTGTGTGTGTGTGTGGATGTGTGTGTGTGTGTGTGTGGATGAGTGTGTGTGTCTGTGTGTGGATGTGTGTGTGTCTGGATGTGTGTGTGTGGATGTGTGTGTGTGGATGTGTGTGTGGATGTGTGTGTGTCTCTGTGTGTGTGTGTGTGTGTGTGTGTGGATGTGTGTGTGTCTGTGTGTGTGTGTGTGTGGATGTGTGTGTGTCTGTGTGTGGGTGTGTGTGGATGTGTGTGTGTGTGTGTGTGTGTGTGTGTGTGTGTGTGTGTGTGTGTGTGTGTGTGTGTGTGTGTCTGTGTGTGTGCATGTGTGTGTGGACGTGACAGAGGTCACCTCATGTAACATAAAACCAGGGTGGGACAGTTAGTGCCCCTTGTGGTCGACTGATGAAGTGCAGGGCTAAACCTGTGAGATTCCCTGAAGTTGAGGTAATTCTGCAGTCGCCCTAAATGCTGCCGTACTCTTGCTCAACAACCTGCTCCAACCAAGCAGCCAATTGCGGCTGACGATCTACAGTACTTTTCTTTTCTCAATGAATAAAAACTCAAACAAACAAATTAAATACGTATATCTAAATGACAATGATAAGCGACAAACTCTAATTACAATATGCCAAACTCTTTAGCATATTGTAATGACTTTGCCTTGCCATGCGGAGCTGTGGGGACGGGGGGGGGGGAGGCCACCCTGTTGACAAGTTTAACCCCGCTGACATTCAACAGGTCTCTCTCTCTCTTTCTCTCTCTCTCTCTCTCTCTCTCTCTCTCTCTCTCTCTCTCTCTCTCTCTCTCTCTCTCTCTCTCTCTCTCTCTCTCCCCTCGTGCTCCCCCTGCTCCTCCTCCTCCTCCTCCTCCTCCTCTTCTTCCTATCAGTGATCCGCAGAGGGGCCTCGTTATCAGCGTAGAGAGAGAGTGCTGCTCCACCCACCGTTATACGAGCGCTTCCTTATCGCTCGGTACTCAGGCCCCGGGATCCCGCGGCACACACAGCGGGGGGGCGGGGGGGGGGGCGGGGGGCCACGGTTCTGCAGAAATCCACCGTTTGTCTACACGACAGTAATACGCACGCCCACGCACTGCACGACATTCATTCATTCATTCGTTCATTCACTCAAAATAATTGCGAAGGGTCGGCCTAATAGAGTTGTGAAGCTTATGAATGCGTTAAAGCACGAGAGGCATGACGGCTTTGAAAGAGAAAGAATGAAACAAGCGCGACAGATAGCCAAGTGTCACTGTACAGACACACCACTCTGAGGCTATTTGTGCCTCAGCCACGACCCAACCCCTCCACCCTCCACCCCACACACACACACACACACACACACGACACACACACAGACACACACACACACATCCACACACACACACAGAGACATCCACACACACACTCCCCATGAACACAATAGTTAAAAAAAAAAAAAGGGACTGAATGATTCTGGGGAATGTCAATGTGAAGAAGGGCAGCACCTTGGGTCACCAGCAACCAAAACCAAAAGACGTATTGAAGAGCGAGTCAATCATCACGATAGGAATCTAAGTGGCTTTTTTACAAGCTGAGCTCCCTGCACGCTGCCAGCGGGTGGCGGCGGGGGGGCGTGTCCACTCCCACAACCCGGCGGACTGGGGGGTCACCTTTACACGCCTGCACCTTCACAATAAAAGCTCTCTCTCTCTCTCTCTCTCTCTCTCATCACACACACACACACAAAATGGCCTATTTGGATTACGTTTACTGAACTAGAGCATCCGGTTGGTCAATAACATGGCATAAACAATAATAATTCATTGGTTAACTTTATTTTAAGGACAGGGTTGCAGAAGTATAATAAACATGATAAACATTACCGTATTGTACATAATATAGGCACCACACATGCTCGTGGAGGCATGGGCATGCATGGCATGAAGAGGATGAAATTCGAGAGGCGTGTGTGCATGTGTGTGCGCACGCGTTGTGTGTGGTGTGTGTGTGTCCATGCGTGTGTCGTGCGTGTTGTGCGTGTGTGTGTGTGTGCGTGTACTAGTAGTGGAAACAACGTGTGCTGCTGTCCATGCAGCCACGAGGGCAAATCGGAGATCTAAACAGAACCGGGCCTGGAATCAATAACCTACGGATGTGATGAGATTGGGGAGGGAGGGAAGGGAGAGAGGGAGGGAGGGAAGGGAGAGAGGGAGGGAAGGGAGAGGAGGGAGGAGATATGCTCTATTATTGGCTAACTGCCTCAGGTCCGAAATCCCATAGACTCCACTTGTACGCAGATCTGCCGATATCCCCCAAACCCACCGATCGATATGCATATTAATCGCCTGCAAGCGGGGAAAATACTCCACCTGAGCACGCACGCTATATAACAACGTGGAAACGTGTGTGTGTTTGTTTGTGTGTTTGTGTGTTTGTTTGTGTGTTTGTGTGTTTGTTTGTCTTACACTGAAGCCGTTCGTGCGGAATCAATACACAGAACAGATTGCGTATTAAATAGCTGTGGTGAAAATATGGCAACGATTAACCTTTGTTTTCGGGCGGGAAATGAGATAGGAGGACGACTTTCTTTCTGTGTGTACGGTGGAGACGCGAGACGCGGAATCGATGGTAAACTATTTTTGGGGGGCGACCGTTGGAGGGAGTTGAGCGCAACGTCGGTGCTCTCTCTCTCTCTCCCACGATGTTTGCATCGAGCGAGCGAGAGCACCGGTGTAGACCGATGTGGGTCAGACGATGAGAACGATTGTCGTACGATGACGATTATGTTGTTTCACGATTAAATTTGCGACGATTACTTTTTCCTCCTGCCTCCTGTCACAGCGTTTTCATATCAATAAATTGGGGGGCGGGGACATCATCATTATTATGTATTAAGTGGGGGGATGTGGCGCCCCCCCACCCCCCCCCCCCCGCATCGTCACTACGGCCTTGGAAGAGAGCGCTCTTTTTCGGTGCGCAGGCGCAGAGTGCACGTAGTTCGCGTCGTTGCGCGCTTTCGGTCACTTTTCGGTTAGTTTTCTAACGGGTCTTAAATAAATAACTTCGTCAGCAAGCGATCGATCGATCTTCACGAACACAAACAGCTCGAAATAAAGTAAAATAAAACAACAATAAAAGTTAAGGTCATCGTGATGACTTGTTGCTTGTAGTTCTCTGACAGGTGGTTTGACAGAAAAAGTTTTAACTTGACGACAAACAAACAAACTCCAAACTCCTGGGGACGCTCGGCTCTCTCTAGGCGTTAAATAAATGAAATAAAATTAAATAAAATTAAATTAAATTAAATAAATGAATAAAAACACAAAGAAGAAAATGTACACATAACTTGGACAGCGCGGATAAACACTTGTGTGAGTGGAACAAAGGTCACGGACGGAGGCTTTAATTTATTCATTACTCACCGGGTTCCTGGACGTCGTCGTCCGCCGCGTTTCACGTGTTTACGTTAAATCGCCTCGCTGCCAATAAACCAATTAAGAGACGATCCCATTGAGACGCGCGGCACCAAGACTCCCGGTCAGACTGAGGGACGGGGGTCCTGGAGAGGGGGGTCCTGGAGAAGGGGTCTTGGGACGAGGGTGGAGGTGGAGGGGAGGTAGGTGGTGGTGGTGGGGGGGCTGTCATTCCCGAAAGTCCACAGTGTGTGTGGTGCGTGCGTGTGCGTGTGTTGTGTGGACCCACCCCGTGGTGTTATAAATAAAGCAGGAGGCGCTGCTCCTGGAGTGGCATGATCCGTGGTGCGCAAAAATGGCCTGAAGAGAGAGTGTGGCTCCTCTGTGGCCCCCCCCCCACCCCACCCCCTCCACGACTCCCTCCCACCCTCGCATGTCTCTCTAATCGCACGCCCACTCACACACACACAACCACCAAAATGCCCATAAATTACCGTCTGCATACACACACACACACACACAGACACAAAAGTCATTCACACGGGCCACAATGTCTGCCATACAACACACACACCACAGACAGACAGACCACTACACACACACACACGTCATTCACACAAAAAGTCATTCAACACACACACACACGCACACACACACACACACACACACACACACAGACACACACACACACAGACACACACACACACACACACACACACACACACACACACACACACACACACACACACACACACACACAGACACACACACACACACACACACACACACACACACACACACACACACACACACACACACACACACACACACACAGACACACACACACAGACAGACAGACAGACAGACACACAGACACACACACAGACACACACACACACATGCACACTTACTTCAAAATAGTGTGTTGTGTAAATAAAAACAGCAACAAGTCTCTTTCAAACACGTCAATTGTATTTAAAAATAGCACATGGTTGAATTGCATAGAATGAACAGTATGGGGGGTCTAGAATAAAAACCAAAACATCCAAATCCAAAGATAATAAACATAAATAACGGTAAAGGTTTTTTGCACAGTGATATAATCATATACAAAATATAGATAGCCTACAAATGACAATTAGACTTGATATAAAAGTTGGTTTTTCTTCATTTCTTCTGCCACGGGGATGAACTTTGCAAAAAAACCCAACAATTTTCGGTAAAATGTCTCCCGTTGCTTTCCTAACAATTAGGCCTCTTAACGTCATGACGTCATGACGTCAGTCCGAACTACGAACTGCGCAGCGTCGCTCGCAGCTCCGGCATGTTGAAACTACGCAGACGCATCAGCCCAGCGACAGCTAACGCGTCTGCGTTGTTTCACTGCGTCCCCAAAAATGTTTTCCTTGGCTTTCAAAATGTTTGCAGTCAATGAGAAATGAGAAATCTCTCAAAAAGAACCCAAACACAACACAATAAACAATAAAAAATAAAATAATATTCTTTTCTTGATACCAAATTGAAAACTCCTTGAAACTCTTCCTGCGAACATGTTTGGGTCCTATAGTAGGTGTAGGCCTATGTCTCGTAATACATAAATACATAAAATTGTCATAATTCTCAGATTAGAGTTGAATAATTTCACCTGCATTATACTCCTTCTTCAAACTACCGGCAGCCATGTTTAGATAAAACATGTACGTCTTCGTGAGCTACTCTCATTAAGAATATGGTGTCAATAGCTTTTCATGCTGTTATGCATATTTAACGCTGGAAATAATTGAGAATTTGCTAGCTAATGCCAGCAGTTGAGCTAGCATCTAAATTCCACCTGATTCTCTTTCAGGCTTCCGTTGAGATCGGTGAAATATATTAAATTTAAAAAGCCGTCGAGACAGGCTTTCCCTGCAGTGTCTAAAGGTTAAGCGCAGCATTTGCTTACGCCGAGTGGCTAAACCTGCTTCAAACGTGTCCCCGTGGGTCTAAAACTACGTCAGTCTTTGGCGAGATAGCATCGTTGATTGTTAGAAGCATTCAAAATGACTTTCAAAATGACTCTCATAATCTCATTTCACAAGGTCGAACTGTACAAAATCGTACAGAAAAAAAAGCTGCACGGGTATCAATATATAAAACAAAATAAAACTAAATAAATCAGTGCTCTTGATGAACAGTAATACAAAATATATATATACATAAAAAAATGAAGGCAAGTCAATAAAGTCTTCGTGCAAATTAGAAAAAAAGAGTGGTCACCGCAGGATGCGTCTTAATTTGTCCGGCATGTTTGAAATTTTCTAGCCTGTTAGCGATTTGTCTGGCGGGTTAGCGGGTTGTCTGGCGGGTTAGCGGGTTGTCTGGCGGGTTGTCGCGGGTTAGCGTTGTCTGGCGGTTAGCGTGGGTTGTCTGGCGGGTTAGCGGGTTGTCTGGCGGGTTAGTGGGTTGTCTGGCGGGTTAGCGATTTGTCTGGCGGGTTAGCGGGTTGTCTGGCGGGTTAGCGATTTGTCCGGCGGGTTAGCGGGTTGTCTGGCGGGTTTAGCGCGGAGGAAGGACCCCAGCTCCGCGATCACGGCCGCATGTCTCCTGGCGACGGAGCTCAGCAGCCTGGCAGGTAGGGATGGAGAGCCAAGGTCCACCTGGAGGAGAGAGGGAAGCAGGAGAGAGGGGAGGAGGAGAGGAGAGAGGGGAGGAGGAGAGAGGGAAGGAGGAGAGAGGGGAGGAGGAGACAGATCAGTATCAGGTGTTAGGAGAACAACGATTTGGCTCCTGGGTATACAGGAGAACGGCCATCATAACCAACTCACTCTTGATCTGCTCCGGTCGATGGAGAGGAGAGGAGAGGAGAGGAGAGGAGAGAGAGGAGGAGAGGAGAGAGAGGAGGAGAGGAGAGGAGATGAGTGGAGAGGAGAAGGGAGGAGAGGAGTGGCGAGGTGAGAGGTGAGAGGAGAGAGGAGAGAGGAGAGTATAGGGAGTGGAAGGATGCATGCTCATTCCCTCCAGCCCATTCCTCCTCGGTCCTTCGGTCTCACCTGCAGCAGGTACACCACCCTGACGACCTCCCGCCCGCCGCGCGTGATTGGCTGAAGCATCCAGGCGCTGGGCATCAGCTCGCCGCGCACGGCGTCGCCGCCGGGCCGGGGGAGGGACTCCTCGAACACGGACTGCAGGGCCAGCACCCGTCCACCGTCCTGGACCCCACCACACCCAGAGAACTCTCACGTGACCGTTTTAGATGCTTTATTATCTGAGACTTTCTGGAGCTCTCTCCTCTCTCCTCCTCCTCTCCCCTCCCTTCCTCTCCCCCTCTCTCCTCCTCACTCCCCTCCTCTCCTCTCCTCTCCTCCTCTCCTTTCCTCTCTTCTGCTCTCTTCTCCTCTCACTCTCCTCTCCTCTCCTATCTTCTCCTCTCCTCTCCTCCACTCCTATCTTCTCCTCATCTCCTCCACTCCTATCTTCTCCTCACTCTCCTCTCCCCTTCTCCTCTCCTCTCCTCCTCTCCTATCTTCTCCTCCTCACTCTCCTCTCCTGTCTTCTCCTCCTCCCCTCTCTTTCCTATTAGACAAAGATCAGCTGTATGAACAATTTCCAAAACAACACAAATCAAAACAATAGTCCATGTGTGTGTTTGTGTGTGTGAGAGAGTATGTGTGTGTGTGTGCGTGTGCGTGTGCGTGTGTGTAGAGAGAGAGAGAGAGAGAGAGAGAGAGAGAGAGAGAGAGAGAGAGAGGGGTACCTGTTTGGACTCAACACTGATGCAGCAGAAGTCTCTGGGTTGAGTGAGATGGCAGACGGAGGGATCGGTGCGCAGATAAACTAATGAGAGAGAGAGAGAGAGAGAGAGAGAGAGAGAGAGAGAGAGAGAGAGAGAGAGAGGGGAGAAAGAGAGAGAAACAATGGACTCTAAGTCACAGCAGTGCGTAGGAGCCAGCCTGACATCAGAAAATCGCCCACCCGTCAGTCGCTAGTCGCTACCCTCCATTTACATCTTCGCTCCGTCGTTGCCGCCACTCTGACTGGTTGCCGGGGGTAACGGGGGGGGACTCGATTTCCCCGAACTAATCACGAGAGACCAACGCATCCGCTCAATTTCAGCGCTGATGTGTCGCCGTGCAACATACCGGGTCTCGCCGAGGTTTTAAGAGGAGAATGGAGTGAAAACTAAACGACAACGAACAAATGCCTTCGCAGCAGGCGTGAGAACAGACTTGATCTCGTCTATAGCGGTCGCCATCGTTGTTGTTGTTGTTGTTGTTGTTGTGCGCAGCTTGACAGCGATCGACAACAACAGCTTGGTTCGCGGCATTAGTCCCGCCCCGTGGCTCCGATTGGCTAATCGTCGGTCCCCCGCACGGCGCTCATTGGATCACCAGCTTTTTCAACCGATGCCAGATGAGAACGAGAATCAGTCAAGTGGGTGGAGTGGGTGGAGTGGGCGAATTCAGGCGAGTTCTGCACCGACCGAGGCAAGGCAGGAACTACGCGGCGTTGGGCGGAAAAAAAGTGTAAACCCAAATTCAATCGATTCATGTTTGCTTCTTGATGAACTAATTCAATCGTGCGAGCATGAAAAAAACGATATGTTCTGCGATTACTTAACTTTTTACTTCTTTCATATAAAGCTTTGACATCGGCAACAAAACCCCACGATGTTGTCACCTGTCGAATCTGTCTGGCCGTCTGATTGGGTGTTTGTTTTGCCGCCGCTCACCCAGCTGTGTGCTGCCATCTAGTGGCCGTGTCCAGGCGCACCGCACCGCGGGGTTGTAGAGGTGGCTGTCGGCCGGCCGCCGGAGCAGGTCCCAGAGGTCCCCGAGGGGCCCGTCCAGCTCCCCGGCCCCCAGGAGACCGTGCACCGTGGGGCTGCGGGAGGGCCGGTAGTAGGCTTGGACGCCGCGCTGCTCCCCCTGGTGCCTGCGGGGGGGGGGGGGAAACACATTTATTCAGTCGCAGGTTGTTGTTGTTGTTGTTGTCGTCGTTGGGTTTTGCAGGTGAGATGTGCAGGGAAATGCTGAGGCTGGAGACCATGCAAAAGTACTGAATTAAAAGTAATACAATTCAGCTTAACGCGTCTGCGTAGTTTCAACTGCGTCCCCAAAAAATGTTTTCCTTGGCTTTCAAAATGTTTGCAGTCAACGATAAATGAGAAATCTCTCAAAAAAGAACCCAACAACAACAACACAATAAACAATCAAAAATAAAATAAATATTTTTTTTCTTGATACCAAAATTGAAAACTCCCTTGAACTCTTCCTGCGAACATGTTTGGGTCCTATAGTAGGTGTAGGCCTATGTCTCGTAATACATAAATACATAAAATTGTCATATATTCTCAGATTAGAGTTGAATAATTTCACCTGCATTATACTCCTTCTTCAAACTACCGGCAGCCATGTTTAGATAAAACAAGTACGTCTTCGTGAGCTACTCTCTCATTAAGAATGTGGTGTCAATAGCTTTTCATGCTGTTATGCATATTTAACGCTGGAAATAATTGAGAATTCGCTAGCTAATGCCAGCAGTTGAGCTAGCATCTAATTAATTCCACCTGATTCTCTTTCAGGCTCGCGTTGAGATCGGTGAAATATATAAATTTAAAAAGCCGTCGAGACAGGCTTTCCCTGCAGTAGTCTAAAGGTTAGCGCAGCATTTGCTTACGCCGAGTGGCTAAACCTGCTTCAAATGTGTCCCCGGTGGGTCTAAACCTACGTCAGTCTTTGGCGAGATAGCATCGTTGATTGTTAGAAGCATTCAAAATGACTTTCAAAATGACTCTCATAATCTCATTCACAAGGTCGAGTTGACAAAACTGTACAAAAATCGTACAGAAAAAAAAGCTGCACGGGTATCAATATATAAAACAAAATAAAACTAAATAAATCAGTGCTCTTGATGAACAGTAATACAAAATATATATACATAAAAAAATTAAGGCAAGTCAATAAAGTCTTCGTGCAAATTAGAAAAAAAGAGTGGTCACCGCAGGATGCGTCTTAATTTGTCCGGCATGTTTGAAATTTTCTAGCCTGTTAGCGATTTGTCTGGCGGGTTAGCGGGTTGTCTGGCGGGTTAGTGGGTTGTCTGGCGGGTTAGCGATTTGTCCGGCGGGTTAGCGGGTTGTCTGGCGGGTTTAGCGCGGAGGAAGGACCCCAGCTCCGCGATCACGGCCGCATGTCTCCTGGCGACGGAGCTCAGCAGCCTGGCAGGTAGGGATGGAGAGCCAAGGTCCACCTGGAGGAGAGAGGGAGAGGGAGGGGGAGGGGAGAGAGAGGGAGAGGAGAGGAGGAGGAGAGAAGGAGGAGAGAGGGGGAGAGGAGAGAGGGAAGGAGGAGAGAGGGGAGGAGGAGAGAGGGGAGGAGGAGAGAGGGGAGGAGGAGACAGATCAGTATCAGGTGTTAGGAGAACAACGATTTGGCTCCTGGGTATACAGGAGAACGGCCATCATAACCAACTCACTCTTGATCTGCTCTGGTCGATGGAGAAGAGAGGAGAGAGAGGAGGAGAGGAGAGGAGTGGAGAGGAGGAGAGGAGAGAGGAGAGGAGGAGAGGAGAGGAGAGGAGAGGAGAAGGGAGAGAGGAGAAGGGAGGAGAGGAGAAGGGAGGAGAGGAGAGGAGTGGTGAGGAGAGAGGAGAGAGGAGAGTATCGGGGTGGAAGGATGCATGCTCATTCCCTCCAGCCCATTCCTCCTCGGTCCTTCGGTCTCACCTGCAGCAGGTACACCACCCTGACGACCTCCCGCCCGCCGCGCGTGATTGGCTGAAGCATCCAGGCGCTGGGCATCAGCTCGCCGCGCACGGCGTCGCCGCCGGGCCGGGGGAGGGACTCCTCGAACACGGACTGCAGGGCCAGCACCCGTCCACCGTCCTGGAACCCCACCACACCCAGAGAACTCTCACGTGACCGTTTTAGATGCTTTATTATCCGAGACTTTCTGGAGCTCTCTCCTCCTCCTCTCCCCTCCCTTCCTCTCCTCCTTTCCTCTCCCCCTCTCTCCTCCTCCTCCCCTCCTCTCCTCTCCTCCTCTCCTCCTCTCTCTTCTCTCTTCCTCTCCCCCTTTCCTCTCTCCTCTCCTCTATCTTCTCCTCTCCTCTCCCCTTCTCCTCTCCTATCTTCTCCTCTCCTCTCCTCTCCTCCTATCCTATCTTCTCCTCCTCTCCTCCTCACTCTCCTCTCCTGTCTTCTCCTCCTCCCCTCTCTTTCCTATTAGACAAAGATCAGCTGTATGAACAATTTCCAAAACAACACAAATCAAAACAATAGTCCATGTGTGTGTTTGTGTGTGTGAGAGAGTATGTGTGTGTGTGCGTGTGCGTGTGTGTTTAGAGAGAGAGAGAGAGAGAGAGAGAGAGAGAGAGAGAGAGAGAGAGAGAGAGAGAGAGAGAGAGAGAAGAGAGAGAGAGAGAGAGAGAGAGAGAGAGAGAGAGAGAGAGAGAGAGAGAGAGAGAGAGAGGGGTACCTGTTTGGACTCAACACTGATGCAGCAGAAGTCTCTGGGTTGACTGAGATGGCAGACGGAGGGATCGGTGCGCAGATAAACTAATGAGAGAGAGAGAGAGAGAGAGAGAGAGAGAGAGAAAGAAAAAGAGAGAAGAGAGAGAGAGAGGAGAGGAGAAAGAGAGAGAAACAATGGACTCTAAGTCACAGCAGTGCGTAGGAGCCAGCCTGACATCAGAAAATCGCCCACCCGTCAGTCGCTAGTCGCTACCCTCCATTTACATCTTCGCTCCGTCGTTGCCGCCACTCTGACTGGTTGCCGGGGGTAACGGGGGGGGACTCGATTTCCCCGAACTAATCACGAGAGACCAACGCATCCGCTCAATTTCAGCGCTGATGTGTCGCCGTGCAACATACCGGGTCTCGCCGAGGTTTTAAGAGGAGAATGGAGTGAAAACTAAACGACAACGAACAAATGCCTTCGCAGCAGGCGTGAGAACAGACTTGATCTCGTCTATAGCGGTCACCATCGTTGTTGTTGTTGTTGTTGTTGTTGTTGTTGTGCGCAGCTTGACAGCGATCGACAACAACAGCTTGGTCGCGGCATTAGTCCCAGCCCGTGGCTCCGATTGGCTAATCGTTGGTCCCCCGCACGGCGCTCATTGGATCACCGGCGTTTTCGACCGATGCCAGATCAGAACGAGAATCAGTCAAGTGGGTGGAGTGGGTGGAGTGGGCGAATTCAGGCGAGTTCTGCACCGACCGAGGCAAGGCAGGAACTACGCGGCGTTGGGCAATTCATGTTTGCTTCTTGATGAACTACTTAAATCGTGCGAGCATGAAAAAAACGATATGTTCTGCGATTACTTGACTTTTTACTTCTTTCATATAAAGCTTTGACATCGGCAACAAAACCCCACGATGTTGTCACCTGTCAAATCTGTCTGGCCGTCTGATTGGTTGTTTTTTTTTGGTTTTGTTTTGCCGCCGCTCACCCAGCTGTGTGCTGCCATCTAGTGGCCGTGTCCAGGCGCACCGCACCGCGGGGTTGTAGAGGTGGCTGTCGGCCGGCCGCCGGAGCAGGTCCCAGAGGTCCCCGAGGGGCCCGTCCAGCTCCCCGGCCCCCAGGAGACCGTGCACCGTGGGGCTGCGGGAGGGCCGGTAGTAGGCCTGGACGCCGCGCTGCTCCCCCAGGTGCCTGCGCGGGGGGGGGGGGAAACACATTTATTCAGTCGCAGGTTGTTGTTGTTGTTGTTGTCGTCGTTGGGTTTTGCAGGTGAGATGTGCAGGGAAATGCTGAGGCTGGAGACCATGCAAAAGTACTGAATTAAAAGTAATACAATTCTAAAATAAATGAACAAAATCTAAAAAGTATACTATTAATATAACCTGAGCTATAAAAATATCAAAATAATAATAATAATAATAATAAAATATACAAAAAATATGTTATTTTATTAATAATAATAATAATAATAAAATACAATAAAAAAATACGTTTGACAATACGAGAATGTGTAGGTACAGTATAAGTATAACCAGTGTGAGTACAATGATATAATGATATAATTACATTTGATTATATCTATGTTCAGCTTCATGTTTTGTGGTTGGTGTGGTTTGTCATATACTATATGTTATATATTAAATTATATTATATTATAGACTGTAGGATTGTACTGTAAGTGTCATGTGGACACGCCCACCTCCACCCGGCGGAAGACTTCCCCACGATCAGATTGGCCGGGTCCCCGGCAGCAGCCAATCGGATCTGCAGAGAGAGAGAGAGAGAGAGAGAGAGAGAGAGGGAGAGAGAGAGAGGGAGAGCCAATCAGAGCCTTGTATAGTTCACATAATTATAGTGAGATGGGGAGATTTGGATAATTAGCTCACATTACGGTGTTCAGTGTGACGAGATATGTAATCTCATACACATCTTTGAAATAATTAGTTTGTTTGTTTGTTTGTTTGTCGGCATCCATGAACTCTTTGAGATTGAGATCGCACTGAACACATTTATTACTGGCCCCGCCCCCTTTGTAGTAGAAAAACACCACCGAATTCCCTTCAGTAGTCAGTATGTGATATACTGTATTTGAGTGACAGGCGTGTATTTGACTGACAGGCGTTGACAGAAGGTCGCCGAAGCACAGGAAGTACAGTAGCCTCGACGGAAGCAGATTTACTGTACCTCGAGCAGGGCGCGGCCCAGGAGGCCGGACGCCATGTCCTGATAGGCCGCCGAGACGGAGGAGGCGGAGCCAAAGGAGCTGGAGCGCTGGCGTGTGCAGACGGGGGTCGACGGGGAGGAGGTGAGCAGGGGCCGGAACTCAGACACAGGAAAGTCCAGGCGGACGTCTGGGAGGACGGAGACACAGCGAGATCTGACAGGACGGTCTAAGGGACTCGCTTCTGGGTTCCATCTGTGTTTCATAATCTTGCTGACTGAATATCTGACCTATATTTTTATATTTGTATATTTTTCTTAGGCTTAGATTCAATTTGTACATTTGTTTGTTATTTTATTTGTTATTATTCTATTGCTTATTTCTCTATTGCTATACAACCTCTGGCACATGAATTTCCTTCGGGGTTAATAACGTTTTCTCTTCTTTTTTTTGTAAAAGTTTGATCATAATAAAGTCTTATCTTATACCATATATACCACATATACATATACACACACACACACACACACACACACACACACACACACACGCACACATGCACACACGCACACACGCACACACGCACACACACACACACACACACACACACGCACACACGCACACACACACACGCACACACACACACACACACACACACCACGCAACATCGACCTAAAGGAGATCCATCATTCCGTTGCCCTTCTATGCCGTCGACAGCAATAATTCACACTTGACCCGACTTAAGATTTGAACACGAATTCATAAATACCCCGGGACTCGTTTACATTGATTTTTCGTTAGCACAACGACGTCGCGTCTCACTAGAGGCGATCTTTAAGCAAAACAGCCGTTCTTAAAAGCATCTGAACGAACCGTAAGCTAGCCCACGGCAGAGCGACACACACACACAAGTCAGTGGTTTAAATTACATGAGAGAGCTTGGTTATTACAGAGGCTTTATCATTCAGGAGTACGCCAAAAAATACTAAAGAAATACAACACAAAGACACTGGAAACACTTCAGTGCCGCTCTTACCCTGAGTAGACAGCCAGCGTCTTCTGTCCCCTGACCCCTGAGCGCCACACAGCGGGGGACCGCCTCTGACCTTTGACCCCTCGTCATGGAACCCTGGCTCCTGCGAAGTGACCACAGACGTTATCGTCGTTTATTGTTCATATATCCATGGGGACGGTAGGCTACTGGCAGTCAAATTGCAGCTTAAGTTTAAACTCCCCCCGTCAGTGAGTGTACCACTGATGAACCAGAATCAGGTTTATTGAACAGAAAGTCATTATATAGAAATTAAAAAAATCTAAATCAAATAAAAATATACATACAAAAGTAAGCAATTAAAGGGTGCAATTCAATTTAAAGATGTGCGTTATTGTGCGTTAATGTCACGCAATAGTGTCCATGGGGGGTGGGAGTCAGTGGGGTTAAAGGTTAATCCGTTATAAATGTGAAGGTGTTGTTATCATGGGCGCAGCAGACCTGTGTGGGCGGGGCCAGTCGGCCGGGGTCCCGTCGCTGGGGGGGGGTGTGTCCGCTGGCGTAGCCCGACGTGTGGCCGGAGGACAAGCTGAGGCTGGAGTCGGTGCACAGGGTGCTGCTGCTGCTGACCCCGGAGCACGACCGGACCCCCTCCTGCTCCTGCAGACAAGCCACGCAACGACACGGACTTAAGAGTACAGTAGACACACACACACACGCACACACACACACACACACGCACACACACACTCCTACACACACAGGTACGCACACACACACACACGCACGCACATACACACAATGCAACATGGACTTTACAGTACAGTAGTACACACACAGCTTTGTAATACAGTACACACACATCCACCCACACACACACACACACACTCCTACACACACACACACACACACCCACACACACACACACACACACCACCTAACACAGGAGATCCGTCATTTCTATTGATAATGAAATCATTCACCGGACTTCTTAAGCATCCGAGTCTCTATCGATCCCCACCGTCGACGTTTTGCTGGTATTTGGTGGAAGGATGAGGCAACGGTTCCTCCTCGACAGGACCGCTGTTGCTTTTATTGCTAAACTGTGAGTCTGTGACTTTTTGATTGCTGAACAGAACGGAGTTTGCAGAGGCTTCAGTAAACACTGCTGATGTTGGCGCTTTAAAGGAACACACACACACACGCACACACACACGCACACACACACACACACACACACACACACACACACACACGCACAGGGGGCCCCTTCAACATAACGTAGAACTATGAGAATAGTTAAATAGTATATCTGCACAATCAATGTACGTTTGGGATTTAAATATGTAGACATGAGGCTCTCTCTCTCTCTCTCTCTCTCTCTCTCTCTCTCTCTCCCTCTCTCTCTCTCTCTCTCTCTCTCTCTCTCTCTCTTCTCTCTCTCTCTCTCTCTCTCTCTCTCTCTCTCTCTCTCTCTCTCTCTCTCCTGCTATCGAGACGAGTGGGTCCGATAACATAATGTAAAAAGATGCACACATACGCACACACACACACACACACACACACACACACACACACACACACACACACACACACACACACACACACACACACACACACACACACACACACACACACACACACACACACGCAGTGTTCACATAGTCGAGTGAAACGTGTGTCTCTAATGTCCCTTAATTTCATATATGAATGCACACAATCAAATAAAAAGGGAATTAGCAAGTATAATTGTTTGTGTTTCACCACCACCACCAAAAGACACAAACAATGTTTAGGAGCAAGTTAATTCAATACGTTTAAAAAGTCACAACTGTTTCTCTATAATTTGCGGGAAATCAGCACTGCGCTAACGAAGACATGCAATTAAGGGGAGGACAGCCTCCCAGGCAGAGCCATTAGCATCCGGCTAATTAGCACACCTGCGCCGGCCGACATTAACAATTAGAAAAAAACGAGAAAAATAGAAACAAGAACGCTCTCTCTCGACACGATCCTCACATCCAAGACACACGAGCGCCCCCAACATGCTGGGATCAGACCCAGCCGAGGTTTTTGATCTTTTGATCCAACGGTTCTCTCCCGCCCCCCCTGTGGTCCGGTCGCCGGTTCCGCAGCCTTGGAACCCAGGACGAGCAGGTTCAAGAACAGGTTCTGCACCACAGGCGGTGCGCCGACTGAATTCTTAATCGATCGCTCAATTATCATTGGACTTAGAATTGCGCTAGGAACTCGGCTACATAGGACGCAGGCACTCTCACTGTACTGCACTGTACTGTACTGGTTACTTTATCATTTCTCATTACACTGTTATCATATTAAATATTTATTATGCTATTATTATTATTATTGTACTGCACACGGGCACTTTACTACATTTTTTGCACCAGCCGCTATAGTATTGTTATTCTTGACTTTTTTGCGGCAGTCACTCAGGAGGTAAGATCGGTTGTCTGGCAACAGGAAGGTTGCCGGTTCGATCCCCGGGCTCCTCCCCCTCCTCCTAGCTAAGTGTGGAGGTGTCCCTGAGCGAGACACCACCTAACCCTACCTGCTCCTCCTAGCTAAGTGTGGAGGTGTCCCTGAGCAAGACACCACCTAACCCTACCTGCTCCTCCTAGCTAAGTGTGGAGGTGTCCCTGAGCAAGACACCACCTAACCCTACCTGCTCCTGACGTGTTGGTTGTTACCTTGCATGGTTGGCACCGCCGTCGGTGTATGAATGGGTGAATGTGAGGCAACACTGCAGGAGTGAACGGGTAGTAAGCCTTCCGTTGTACTTAAAGGAGTCTTGAATCTTGCCCTCACCTTGGTGGCGACCGCCAGGGTCTGCTGCTGCAGCCGCCTCTTCTCCAGCTCGGTGCGCTGGCGCAGTCGCTCCCGCGCCCGAGCTATCTCGCCGCGGGCCTCCTCGCGAGCGCGGCCGTAGTCCCGCAGGAGGTGCTGGATCTCCGACGGGTAAAGATGTCCTCCGCCCTCTCTGGGAGGGTCCGGTACTCTGGGGGGAGGAGGAGTACTGGGCAGTTAGTAAGAGGATTACGGGAGCTGACCGAGGACAAAATACAAGCCGAGAGACTCTTTCACATGCTGTGTGTATGTACAGTATGTATGAAAATAATAATTTCATTCTCAAATGATATGCAAGATAATTTTTCATCCAAAATGGGTTCGTCTTCAGAGCAGACTGGCAAAATCGACCAATGAGATCGTCGCGTTAGTCACACGATGGTCTTACCTGGTGCTGTCTATCACCTCCTGGCGGAGCTGCTGCAGGTACTCCTGCTGACGGCTGGGTCCGCCCGCCCGGGAGCAAGCCCCGCCCTGCCGGGTGGGTGGGCGGGGCTGCTTGCCGGGGCTCAGGCTGCGGGCCCTTCGGTAGCTCTGGAGCCTGGCCTCCCTCTCCTGCCTCAAGCCCTCCAGGCTCCGTCTGTGTCTGGGAGAAGAGGGGTGATGAGAACATTCACATCAATAGGATGAATGATTGAATTTCCCTCACAGGATTAAATTGTTAAATTGTTAATTATTTAAGTGGTACCTTGTCTTTTGTGCAAATACCAAATGCTATATTGCACAATTCAATTGGTTTTAAATAGATGCTCATAAACCATTATACAAGTATACTTTTGATATGTTCATGTTCATGCTTGATAACACATAAGAGCACATAAATGTCAGATATTTAAAAAGTAATTTCCCCCCCGCCTCACCTGTCGTAGAGCTGCTGCTTGGTGGGAGGAGTAGCAGCAGCCCCTGCTGGCTCCGCCCCCTCCCTGGACGCAGGTGAGAGCATCCTCAGCAGCGCGTCCGTCTCTCCCAGGCCGTAGTGCAGCCTGGCCTCGGCCAGCTCCACCGTCAGCTGGGGGGCGCTCGCCTCCCCCCGGACCGAGGCCATGACCCGCTCCCTCTCCCGACGCAACCTCTCAATCTCCCTGGCCGTCCTCTCCCGACGGCTGCCTCCCACGCTCGACCCGTAGCTCTCCGCCTCCATCTCCGCCTCCGCCTCCGCCTCCCTCCACCGCCGCCTCCCACTCCTCCCCGCGGTTAGGGTTCGGATCGACCGGCCTCAGTTGATGGATGTTTGTCGCGAGTTGCGAGGACCGCCTCACGGGGCAACAAGCGGACACGCGGCGTTCCGTTTGGAGTTCGCTGAGGCCCGACCAGTCGGTGAACTTGTTGTGCATGGGCAGGTCCTCGGGGAGCTTCCCTCCCCTGTAGCAGTGGCGAGGGAGAGGAGGTGAGGACACACTGGTGATGGGCTTCATGTTGAGGAGGATGTCGGTGTTACACTCACTGGGTGCCGTGGTGGACGCCGCGTCCTCGTCCTCGTGAAGGAGGGCAGCGATGTCGCTAAGCGAGGATGAGCGGCTGGAGGTCCCGGTGAGAGCTTGGTCCACGGAGACATCCACCATTGTGGGTCCTCGGTGGCGCTCCGTCCTTTGCGTCGGGCGTATACCGTATCTGCTGTCGCCGCCGTGATCCATCACCTCCTGACTGCATACGTCGCCAGGACGACCTCCAAAGGAGGGATGGCTCAGTCTAGTGATCCCATTGCTGGATGGGGAACTTCTCCGTTGGGGACTTTTCACCGCTGAGTCACCGTTGGGGTCATTGGCCATTTGGTGCTGATGGGGTCGTTGTTGTTCTTTTCATTTGTGGTGTTTTTCCTTTTCACATTTCTATCAATGCGTGACTGAAGGCCTACAGAGGAACTCATTTCACTCACGTTTTCCAGCGATGCCGATTCCACTGTCTTATGAGAGGAAACGTCACCGAATGTTCCGTCTATTGCATCTTGGTCTCCAACGAATTTGCTTCCTTTTGTGTTTCTCGCCACGGTGTGTAGTGTTTCCTGTTGGACCCAGTGCTCTCGCTAGCTCCCAGGGCGACGATGGGTGATGATGCCCGGTCTGTGTATCTGGTCTGTTCCGTGCAGCAAGAAGATCGCCCGGTTTTGGCAGACGGGCCGGTTTTCGATAACCTGTGGCTGGTTTGAGATGATCCACCACCCTTGGAACCAACGGCTGTGCTTTGCTTTGAATTGCCTGAACGAGCAGACGTTGTGAGACATATTTTCATTTCAGTTGGTTTCATCACAGGCGTCGAGCTGTGAGACGCATTTAGAAGATGATTTCTTAAGGCATTTATCTTCAGGTCAGACTTACTCCATTTACTCTCATCTGATCTGGCTTTTTCTGCGACCACACCGTGAAAACCCTTCTCATGGGAAGCACTAAGAACATCTGAACCAATCACCTTGACGATCACATTGACCTCATGGGAGTTGGACCTCTGAGTCGGTGCAATCCATCGGTCAGGGATCTCTTTAACGAAAGATGCGGAGGTTGCTTCAGTCTGGATCCCGATGTCGAACGATGTTTGGGTTGAGCAACCTTCCCTGGTGGATTCTTTAAGCTGACTCCATGGCGACGCGGTGACGTTCGAGACTTTAACCTTTCTCCTGGGGCTGGGTTTCAACAGGGTTTCCCCTGTCCTCATTCCCTGGACATCTCCCAGCAGGTCTGAGGTGCTGTCGATCAGCTGGGAGAGATGGGCAGACATGTTCTCCATGCTGGCCCAAGTGGGACATTCTCTAATGTTCTCCTTGGTTCTCAGAGTCGTAGGATTGTGAGTTCGGCTCCTCTGGTGGCGCAGGTTTCTATTAAGGTTTTGACCTGGGGCGGTCATAGATCTGGACCCTTGAGGGCCGTTGAGGGTCTGGATGACACGACCTTCAGTCTGAGTGCCGTGTTCCTCAAACGTCCTCTGTCTTGGAGCTTGGGTTGTGTTGGCTGGAGACTCGTGCTCTGAAGAGTAGAGCAACATGATCTCATCCACTTGTCCAGAGCTGTTGGTACTCAGACCACTGGGAACGTCATTACACAAAGAGCCACTGTTCAAAGTAAGGCTGGCAAGGCGGTTGTCAATACTGGACGTCTGCGGACAAGACGTCTCAGAGACGTCATGAGTCCTCGCATGGTCTTTGTAATCCTCGCCACTGCTGAGCGTGCTGGAGAGACCCTTGTTGTTGGCGAAGGTGCTCAGATGGGAGTTGAAAGGAGAGTTCTGCCCGTTCAAGCCGTTGTCGACACTGCAGCATCTTGTCATGCGCTTCTCAGCACTGTTCAAAAGCGGGGATTTACAGGTCGACAGGTCAGCTGCACTACCAAATGCTGGATTCTTGCAACACTGAATCTGATGCAACTCGTCTCCCTGCCACTGGTGAACGAAGGGGTTGATGTCACTTGAGGCGAAATGCATCTGGGACTCCTGTGGTGTTTCGAGGCAATGTGATTGGCTCACTTTGAGATACGCCGTAGTCCTTTCCTTGTTTGGGCTTTTCTGTACTCCTTGAGGTTGTGAGAGATGACTCTTGGGGCAACACTCCCGAGCTGGTCCCTCGTATGTACCTGGAGGCCGGGAAGAAAGGGTCTCCATTGGGAAACTACCCTTTGACCTTACTGTAGAAGTGGCTCTGTTGTCACTTGCCGTTTGAATAATCCTTGACTTACTAGACTTTAATTGTGTCGATTCAGGCCGACTGCGATGCACCCTGGAGGGCGTCTCATCTTCCTCTTCTGATGAGGACTGGACTGTGGAATCAGAAGAAGAGGAGGAGGAGTTTGGGTGTACCAGGGCATTGGACCTTCTGAACCTTTTAGACTTCCCCTTTCTGTGCTTGGTGGCATGGATCCTCTGCTTGGTATTGCTATGTGTGGACATGGTGTTTTTTGAAACATCGCCTTCATCAGAGTTTCCCACTGGATTTCTTGGCAGAGCAGCGATAACATTACTTTCATTTTTAGCGATAACTGATGGAGCCTGGGATGCTGTAATATAGTCATTTTTTAACACGGGATCTGTTGTGTTGTTTTGCATACGGTTGTCAATTATGTGCTCAGTCAACCATTTTGCAATTGCAGGATTGTTGTTCTGATAATTCATATTCACCGCACAAGTCTGAGGAGAGCAATTTGAATGTTTTTGATTACTGTTGGTAATGTGCCAGTTCCCAGATATTCTCCCATTAGCTAAATGTTCATCCGCTGCGCCACCGCTGCCTTGCCGGTGTGGCACAGACACTCCATCATAGAGCGACGTCACGGCAACAGACACACGGCGGGCATCTCGGGAATGATGACCGGTCGCCAACTCCGAGGTCAGTTTGCACGAATCGATGTCTTTATCCTGAAGACCGCAGGCTGATTGTATGCAGGGATCCATTATCTGGGCACAATCGGTATTCACGTCCGTGGTAACCTTACTGGTGGGAATGTCAGGGAGGATGTGCTGAGGTTGTGGGGCATCGGGTTTCAGGACCGGGGCGGGCGAACGTGCCCGGCCGTCGGATTGTTTGGAGCAAACAGCGGGACTGGCGGGAGTAGAATGACATGTTTCTGCACGTGTAACCGTATCGCTATCGTTCGGAGCGCTCGGTGGATATTCCTCCAGAGACTTTCTGGGCGCATGTCGCGAGGAAATTCTATCCGGCTGGAATGTGAGGCGGTCTGGGCGCTCGCAGGTGGAACTATTTGCGTCTGTGTTATCAGAGAGAGCGCAATAATCACTTAGTGGGATGTCTGACGTTGTATCAGCAATGTTTGCGGCACGCTCAGACGCATTCATCACTTTGATAGGCGAATTCGTCCCGTCTTCATTCACCGAAGCACATTTTGTCTTACGCGTCGTATCTGTCTTCGTTTCACTGTCATCACCCTCTGACACAGAAGGGCATTCTGTGCTTATGACCTCGGCTTTCATCGCATCACTTCCTTCATCTCTCATCGGCGTTTCTCTCTCTCCCATTGGTCCCATTGGAACATGCGTGGCGGGAGTATTTTCCGCGGCGTGCAGCGGCAGGGCGGTCAGGCTCCGACTGCGGCTCTGGCCGAAGTTATCTCCGTTCGTCCTCAGAGAGGCCGGCGTGAGGTGTCCTCGCACCACTTCCGCGATGCGGAGATCGATGGCGCTGCAGATCGCGTCCCACTGGCGCACGGGACGTCTCTCTTCTGCTTTCGTTCTCCGGTCGACAACGCCAGCTGACATTCTGAATAGATTGTCCAAACCGGTCGGCTTATCTCTCTTTCGGTCCGTTTCGATTTCCCTCATCTCTCCCACAGAGATACTCGCTAAGGAGTGTGCGTTGTGGCTGTTCGGGGCGCAGTCAGGCTCCGCCCCGTTCTCGCCAGCTTCTTCACATTTCCTACGTATCGGTTGAGACTCCAGCTGGGCGATCACATTTGTGTCGTCTGAATAAGGGTTGAGAATGTCTACATCCCCGTCGGATACTTTTTCTTCTGTGTCACCGTTGGCAACATCCAACCAATAAAACTCCTGTCTGGCAACTTGTGTGGAACACACCATTTCTGGGGCCTCTTTGTCACTCCTCTTTGGAATTTTCAAGCCACCGACGAGAGCCTCCGTAAGCTCTTTGTTCCTTTTCCTGGAACTTTTACAAGCAGATTTAACAGGCCCGCGCTCAGAGAGGGCCGGGCCCTGCTCAGAGTGTTTGGTTTCAAACATGAGCTGTGTTTTGTCACTTGGGACCGACATATCTTTGGCGTTATTGTTCTCGTATGGCTTTACGATGTTCCGCTCTTCTGTTTCATCGAGATTGACTTCAATAGAGAGTTCATGGACTACAGTGTGCGTTTGTGCATATGATTTGGGTGGCTGACAAGAGACACACATAGCAGCCTCAGAGGAATTGGTCACACCAGTAATCTCCACGAGAGGCACGGCCGTAAAAGCCTGGTGTAATTTTATTGGCTGTCGGGTTGTCAGGTTACTATGGCGAATCTCATTTCCAGCAGGTGAAAGACATTCACTTCTTTCTGAGCCGGGAAATACATCCGGGCAGGCGTTGGTTTGAACATCCACCATTGTCTTCTGCACACTGTCCAATAGCTTATTGTGTTTTGCCAGTCCTTCGCAATCATTATCAACCACAGCATTACCTATTAACCTTATTACATTCCTTGGTTCTGGAGGTGTTTCAGTGTCTGGAAAATGGACAGACAATTCGGTTGAAGCCTCGAGGTTCTGATCCTCCGCGGTGACGTAGACTCCTTCAGAGCTGCCGGATGTAGTGAGAGACTTACGTTGACCATCTGAAAGGTCTACACCTATCAGACTAGGGCTGCTGCTGCTGCTGTCGTTTATCTCCCCAGCTTGCAGTGGTGTTTTCTTCCGGAAGGCTGCAGCACATTCCCTGGAGATCCTGGGACTGTCTGCTGCGTCGGTGGAAGACCAGGCGTCGGTTAGGGCCAGCTGAAGATCCGGGTCCCTCATGCTGCAGCTGCTCGGAGAGCGAGAGCTGCCAGTGGAGCCGGTCTGCAGGTCAACAGGTTCTTCCTTTGGGTTGTGAACAATGGGCTCCAATTCGGCTCCGGTTTCCCCACTCACCACCGTGTTAGGGCAGCAAGTTCGGCTCCAAAAGGCCTCTGCCGGCTTTCCCTGAGTATGTTCCGTAACAGTGCTGATGTTTGGTATCCTGATGTGCCTCGCGAGAAGATGAGAGGAATTGGTCACCTGCACGTACGCAGGCACCACGGTCCTGCTCGCTCTGGAGTGGAGGGTGCTGCTGTCTGGCGCCAGGGAGTCTTTGGACATCTGGCTGTCCACACTGTCGCTCTCACTCTCCAGAGCCTCCTCGTGTCTCAGCTGCTCCGCCAGGGCGGTGGCGTAGGCCGAGGACAGGGAGTCCATAGAGAGGAGGCTGTCGCAGTCCGACGACCCCTCTTCGTCCCTCTCTCCCCCCTCGTCCTCCTCCCATCCGGCCAGGCCCAGCTGCAGTCTCTCCACCCAGGAGCTGGTCTTGTTCATCAGAGCCTCTGTGCTATGCCAGCGGCGGTGTTTAACGTCCTCTGGGAGCGTCGTCTTTTGGTCCAGCTCCTCGCATGAGACGGTCGCTTTAAGAGCACATTGGTTTCTGTTTGTCATGCCGGCTTTCAGGCTCCTGTCTTTGCTGAATTTCTTCCAATGAAGTCTGTTCATTCTGCTGACTGGTTTGGGGTTCCTTCGTCCATTCACCCCCGACGGAGGCTTTCTGAACATTTTGGACAGCGCGGTCTTCAAACCTGGTCCTACGGACCGAGAAAAAACCTTCTGGATCGTTCCGAGCCCTTTAATGCTTCCTTGAGGTGTCCTGACATCCACACATGCAATTTTCTGGACTTTGGGATTTTCAACTGATGGTTCTTTTTCATTCTCGTTGCTGATTGGCTGTAAAGCAATCCTTTGTGGTGACTTCAGACTACGTTTGGGGTTCTGATTGGTCTTGAAGGTCAGGCTCCGGTTGGGAAGCAGAGGTTTCCTCTCTGGACGTTCCTGGTTGGTCTGGGCTGGGGGGGACTCTTTAATAGTTTGTTTGAGGTTTTCAGAAGAACCGGCTCTGCTGCTGGGTGGCTGATGAGTCTGTCCCGATGAGACCCCGCTGGAACAGCTCCTGGTCCTCTCCCGTGGCAGACACTCGTCCGAAACCCACTTTCGGCTAAAACAATCCCCGGTCTTCGGAGAATTCAACGTCAGCTCTGTGGATCTGTTTCTCTTCAGGTAGTGGCTGCAAGAGGGGAATATCATGAAAGTTAGTGACCAAATGTCAAATATAGGGCGGCAGTTCTGTGTTTCTGATTTGCATGCCTGCTACAATCGCTAACAACCACAACAATATGCTACTAACCTGAAGATGGGTGGCTGCTGGGGGTAGAGACGGGACAAAATGTCCATTGAGAAGGAGTGGCGACGAGCGTTGCAGGACCCATAGGGGGAGCCCAGCTCTGGGGACTCAGGGCTCTCCAGGCCAGGCGGTAAGGTCGCCTCTAGCCTCTGCAGCTCCCTCTTGGCCTCCAGTAGGTGGCGCTTTCGGGCGATCCTCTCCAGCTGCAGCTGCAGTCTTTTCCGGCGGACGCGGCTCTCGGCGCGGCGCAGGGCGTGGTTCCTCAGCAGCTCTTCCTGCACCACCTTCTTCCGCACCCTGACCAGCCTGGGCGGAGCAGGGTCCAGGACCCAGACCGAGGCACCCTCGGTCGATCCCCGGGGGGCGGTGGACACTCGCTCCAGGAGGGGGGCTGGGAGGAGGTCCGTCTGCACCCCAGACTCCTGGGTTCCCTTGGGAGAAAGAGACGCCAGGCGTTGCTTCTCCTGGAAGATCCACTGCTGGTCTGTGGGCAGAGAGGCGGAGAGCCTACTGTTAACTCCTTTATTGATCTAGTCCTTGTTCCCACCAGTGCACCTGTATTTTCACTTTTTCACTGGCTAATGGGCCGACAGTGGCCCAGGACATAGAGCAGTTGTCTGGCAACTGGAAGGTTGTTGCTTCCATCTCTGGACCCGCCTCGCCAAGTGTCAAGGTGTCCCTGAGCAAGACACCTGATAAGCCTAACCGCCGTCGGTGTATGAATGTGTGTGTGATTGGATGAATCTGAGGCAATGTAAAGCATTTTGGATAAAAGCGCTGTATAAATGCAATCCATTTACCATTTTGAAACTATATAATCATCGTTTCTAATGGAGCACTGATAACTGTCAATATTTTGGAGAATTATCCTCAGAACAGGGAATCAAATTCATTCTTTTTTTCTTCGATGACTTGGTTGGTAAAATATAATCCAAAAACCGACCACCGTGTTTGTTTGTTTGGTCTTTGTTTCGCTGACCTTCGGCGTGCTGCTGCTGCAGGCGGGCCTGGTCTCTCTCCAGCTCCCGCTCCGCCCTCCCCTGCTCCGCCTGGATCTCCGTCCGCAGGGCCTCCACGTACCACTGCTGCTGCTCCACCTGCTGCCTGGCCGCGCACTCCTCGCTGGGGGAGAGCGCCGCGACCGACCGGCCCGGAGGCTCCGGTCCTCCGACGCCGGCGCTGCTGCTGTGGTGGTGAGGCAGAGATGAGAGAGAGAGGATGAGAGAGGATGAGAGAGAACAGAGAGAGAGAGAGAGAGAGAGAGAGAGAGAGAGAGGATGAGAGAGAATGAGAGAGAGAGAGAGAGAGAGAGAGAGAGAGAGAGAGAGAATGAAGAGAGTAGAGAGAGTACAGAGAGAGAGAGAGAGAGAGAGAGAGAGAGAGAGAGAGAGGATGAGAGAGAGAGAGAGGAGTAACAGAGAGAGAAGAGAGAGAGAGAGAGAGAGATAGAGAGAGAGAGAGAGAGAGAAGAGAGAGAGAGAGAGAGAGAGAGAGGA